>KV013416.1:117984-135528 GCA_001598015.1 Dorcoceras hygrometricum
CTTCATTTCTTTCGCAAAATCCTTAAAATACTCGTGACTAATCCCAAATCAAACCAATTAATCACTAATCTAAATTCTCAATCCTCACACTCCTCCTCTATCTCCAGGTCTGGATCTATCATCTGTGGGCGGCGGACCTTGGCTTTGGCTGCTACTTACTTCCCCTTTTTTGTCATCACGGCCCCTAGTGATGAAGGCTATGAGTTCAGCAAGGTTATCACGAAGGGTAGCAAACTGTTCCTGTGCTTCCACATGGAATTCAATCAAATCATTGCGAATAGCATCCAGTCGGTCGTCGAACTCCTTAGACAATTCAGCCTTTTGATCTTTGACGTCCTTGTGAATATCTGCCAAATCTATCGTTACGATGGCACTATGAGCTCGAACCCCTTTCTTAAATTCAAACAATTCAAGCGACAATGCAGCTTTTTGAGTCTTTACATCTTGGTGAACACTTTTAATAACACCCCGAATGGCTTGATCATTTAGAGAGTGGGCTTCCGCAAAAGCTTCGTCAAGATGATCGATATTCGATAAGAGATGGTTTCGGAGATCGCCAATGCTGATTTCAGTCCGCATATGCTTGATTGAAAGCTGAGAAACAGAAGTCCGGAGTTGAGCTAAAGATTCGAGGATGGCTCGCAGGAGTAGGAGAGGTAGGCAACAAGATCTGGTTAATAACTGTCTCGTCATCCATAGGAAAGTCATTAGTAGTGAAGAGTATACGAGAATCAGTAGCACTGGGATTCGGAGAAATGAAATCTGTATCCAGTTGATGCTGAGAAACACTGTCAGAAGCTGTAGGATCTGGAGGAGTGGACCTAGAAATAGAAGAGCTCGAATCTGAAAGAATCATATGTACATCTGCACCTCGCCGAAAGACTCCAACAAAATCCACCGGATCTACCTCTACATCTACCACGATACCAACTGCAACTATATCTCTACAAAAATTATGTGATCCAACTGGTTTCAAACTACCAAATGTATAAAACTACAGACGTCATCCAAGTGTTTGTGAAGCATATTGAAAAATTCACTAACCAGGGAAAGTGTATCATCGAATTGCCGTTGAGGTGGTAATTCCAATTCAAGAGAATCAATCGGCTTGGGTAGTCGTTGCCAAAGATCATTTCCTTCTTGGATGACCCATGACTCATTAACTAAAGTCATGGTTCGAATCCAGCAAGAGGATTTGAAATTCATTTTGTTCGGGCAATAATCGCACCACGATCTCTCTTGTCACCTTCAAACAGTCTTGAGTTACTCTCACGTTCCCACTTTAGACCGTGCTGTTGGATCTGCTTCTGCAATTCCTCTAGTACAAAGAGATGGACATCGAAGAGCATCTCCAGTACTTGAAGATCAATAGCTGAGTGGGGGCTGGCCGGATACAAAATTGTGGCGTCTGGTTTCCAAAAACTTGCGGAGCAGTAACTCACTATACTTAGTAGTAATATACTCGTGCCTCTGAAGAGCTATCTGAACCGAGTCTGTTTCAGCCCAAGTCAAGACCCTCTCTTCTTTAGCGGCGATGTCCGTAGTTGAACCCAAAACTGCTAGCCTGCGAAGACTAAAAGAATTAAAGAATTCAGCAACTTCATCTATCACCTTTGCTCTTATCTGTATAAGGAAGTCGATATCTGCACAGATCAAAGAAAACATTTCTCGGGCCGGATGCCCTTTTATTGTGTCTATCTCCTGAAGGGGTGCCTTCCCTTTGGTGTCAGCAGGAATCTTAGGAAGTCTGGCCTTGTACCAGTCCCTTTCCTGGACTTCCCTGATATCAATGCTACGTTCAAACTGAATTCTGGTAATCTCGGCAGCTGTAACAGAAGGTAACATCGTGTCCGCTAAAATTGTTGCTAAAAGATCATCAATGGACAGGGACACGTCATCAAGCGTCTTCCCTTCAACAGAAGTTGCTACGACCTCTATTTCTTTCCCCTTGGTCCTCCGTCTCCAGCGGTTCTTCAACAAAATACTCAGTTGTAGTTGAAATATCGCTTCGTCTCTCAATTATCTTACTTGGTTGCAAGGGCTACTCTAAGAACCTGTTTCGGTGCAGTTAAAGATGCAATTTTCCTGTCACTTTCATTTTTAGCACCATCAAGATTATCATCCTCATCAGTGACAGCAATCGGGCGCGTAGTTATTTCAACTATTATATCATCAGATCTGGTAAACGACGGTCCCTCCATATCCATTTCCATCTGTGCTATTTCAGTAATAATTTTATCCACTTCATCAACAGTTGTTTGTTCGCATTGTTGCTCTACAACACTCTCCACAGTCGATTTTTCTCAACAATTTCATCATCAGAACCTGCTGACAGCTGGTTTTTGGCAATATACGTGCCAACAGTTTTGGCAGTTAGAATCTTCAGAGGTGGAAACTCCTTTGATTCACCAGTTCCAAAGCTGGGGCATTTTTCAACAGAACACAGATTTGCATCGTGTATCCTCTGGCTTTCCTCGTCGCTGGAGTCACCATATCCTTGAAAATGTTAAACAATAGTCTTCCCCAGTTGACAGGAACACCCCCATAAATATCAGACATCATCAAGAACCTTTCATGGGTCACAGGGTCGAAGGGCCCAGCCTTCACAATTACAGATTTTGCCAGAATATCATTCACCAGTCGAAACTCAGACACCATCTCCCTCTTCTTGCAGGATGACTTAGCAGTTTACCATCGTATGAAAAAGCACACCTCGCTTCAAGAACATGATCCTCAGGCACTTCATGCACATTAGTCAATCCCTCCAATGGTAACTCGAAAGTGCCAACAAACAGTTCCTCTAAGATAGCGACTGGTTTCCCTTGTACCGTAGTAACGACCATACCATCCCTGACAGAAGAATTGTGGAATAACTCCACCAGAGCAGCCTCGAATATGGCCAATGAACATCCCAGAAACCCACTGAGTCCAGTTGCCAAAAGGGCTTCGAACAAAGAGACCATCCCCTCATGGTCCATACCTAGAACAGAGTCGAAGAAAACCTGGACGGTGTTGGTGATCAGTGCAGATGCCATTTCTGATAGGATGAAAGGAGATGAAGACGCCGAAGGATAGATTTTATACAAAAGTTGACAAGGAAAGCAAGAGCACTATATAGCAAGAGAGTAATCTGCACAACGTAAGGGTTAGAGTAATCGAAACGACGTAATATAAATAGTGTAAGTGAATCGGAAGATGAACCGATTAACGTTACCATGTGGATGTGACGTTTCGCATGATGACAACACGTGTCAATCATCCGATGGCGTGATAAGGATTTTGGAAAAGATTTTCGATAAGGATTTTGGAAAAGTTTTCGAAAAGGTTCAGATTTCATGCATTCAGCTGACTTAGTACTTATCAATTCATATCTGATGTTCCCCCTAAAGCTGAGGTCCTCCCAAGTCTGAGCGGTTACCAGATCTGAAAAATCCACGTTCCCCCTGAACAGTAGACTCAGATCTGAAAAACACGATAGCTGTTCAACCTGCAATTGTTAGTGATGGATCTAGATAACAGATCCAGATCTGGGTTTTGAATTACACAAAACCTGTTACTGTGTTTCTAATGTCTCTATGTAGCGTATAGATTAACAGCAGAAGAGAAGACTGTTAAGTAGCAAAGACAGGAGATATCTGATATGAAGAACTGAAGAGAAAAGAATAGAAGGAAGAAATCTATTAAGAGAAGTGCGAAGAGGTCTGACCAGAGATGCAAAAAGAATAGAAATATGATGAAAAGCGAAACAGAGAACAAATGCTATCAGTAGTCGAAACAACAAAGAACAGAAGCTGATAGCAGAAGCAAATCAGAAGTAATGAAGAACATTCAGAAGCTGTTGAAACAGAAGATGTGAGAAATAAATTGAACAGTCGCATGCTATCAGTAGTTGCAAAGAAAAGAAGATATCAGCTGTTGATCTACATCGAAGCCTATCAGCAGACAATATCAGTAGATGAATCAACAAAAGATGCATCAGCTGTTGCAATGAAGAAAAGGTGTTATCAGACATTGAGTAACACGTGGAGCAGCTGATCAAATTAGGAGCACTTGTTTATCAGCTTAAACGTAAGGAGAATTGTCGCATCAGCTGATGAACAACTCAGATGAAGAACATTAAGAAGGGATCAGTTTCTGGAACATAAAAGAAAAATCAAAAGATGACAAAAGCCTGCAAAAGAAAGGACACAAGGAAAACTCCGTGTCGGTACTTTACCGAACACATTTCAACAGAAGAAAACTTGTGTCTAACGGGAAGATATTTGAACAGAGGCTTTATATACAAGATTGGTTAGAGAAAAAGTGTGAATCGATCGACACACGAAAATAGAAGAACGAAGCAGTCGACCACCATTAGAGAGGAGCTTACAACGAGCGTCGACTGCTGAGTTCTAATCAGCACTTTAGGAGCATTTCCCAGTTGTGTGAGATATTATTATTATTACGAGAGTTGTTCTTACACTGTATATCTCACACACAGAGATTCATTCCCATTCTTGAGAGTTGAGCAAAATTGTATAGTGAATGAATCTCAAATACAAAAAACAGATCCCGTCCAAGCACGAAGACGTTAAACTCTGTGTTTGTAGCCTTTCTCACAGAGGCGTAAAACAAGTGATTGACACAGCTGAGGGCTGGTGTAGAGTCTAGGAGTTCTAGCAGCTGCTGTCTGTTGGATCGGGTCTGTACACGATGTGTAGATCAAATCTTCTAGTGGATCCTTCCCTGAGCGGAAGAAGGGGAGATGTAGGATATTTATATCTGAACTTCCATAAACAAACAGCAGCGTAAATTTCTTTATGATTTATTGTACTTCTGCATACATAATTTATATAAGCACACACGCATACACAGTTATCACACACGCACAGTTAAACAGATTTATAACAGAAATCTGTTTGCATCGTTTTAAATTATTAGGATTCATTTCTGGTGTTTTCCACATGTTTTTATTACATACCAGATCTGTCTCCGGTGCTCTGTTTTATGTTCAAGAACCATGAGCTATTGTAGCTCCTTCATAGTAGCGCAAAAATTTTTTTTATCAGCGCTCGCCTCTTTATTTTATTGGATCAGATCTCATGGCCTTTGTTTTATTTATTATTGCATCTCGAGATCTAATCCTTCGATCTTAACAGTTAGCACATTGGCAAATCAAGGCAATTCTAAGAGACCAAGAATGTTTCTGAAATAAGAGAACTTAGCGTCAGACAGAGGCTTTGTGAAGATGTCAGCTACTTGCTGGTCAGTCGACAATACTCCAGTCGGACATCCTTCTTGAGCACATGATCTCTTAAGAAGTGATGCCTGATGTCGATATGCTTTGTTCTAGAATGTAGTACTGGATTTTGAGTAATCGCAATGGCACTGGTGTTGTCACAGAGAATAGGGGCTTCAGAAACATCAATGCCATAGTCCTTGAGCTGGTGTTGAATCCATAAGATCTGAGCACAGCATCTTCCAGCCGCTAAGTACTCTGATTCAGCTGTGGACGTTGCAATCTAAGTCTGCTTCTTACTAAACCAGGAAATCAATCGATATCCCAAAAATTGACAAGTCCCACTTGTGCTTCGCCGATCAATCCTGCATCCTGCGTAGTCTACATCACTGTAATCGATTAGTTGAAATCTTGAGTCTTTGGGATACCAAAGACCCACATTGAAAGTTACTTTTAAATACTTTAAAATCCTTTTTACTATGATATAATGCGATTGTTAGGCTCTGCCTGAATCGTAGCACACATACAGACAACAAACATGATGTCTGGTCTGCTAGCAGTTAGGTAAAGGAACGAGCCAATAATACCGCGATACAATGATACCTCTATGGCAGTTCCAGCTTCATATTTATCCAATTTTATTGAAGCACTCATTGGGGTCGCAGCTGCTGAACAGTTGTCCATGCCAAATTTCTGCAGTAGTTCTTTCGTGTCTTTGGCTTGATTAATGAAGATTCCATTGTCAAGCTGTCTCACTTGTAATCCCAGAAAGAACGTCAGCTCACTCATCATGCTCATCTCGAACTTGTCCTGCATTAACTTAGAGAATTTCTGGCATAGTTTGGGGTTAGTTGACCCAAATATAATATCATGCACATAGATTTGAACTAACAGGACATGATCAGATTTGACGTATTTAAACAAAGTCTTGTCAATAGTGCCTATTGTGAAATCATGCTCGATAAGAAATTTAGATAGTGTGTCATACCAAGCTCTGGGTGCTTGCTTCAACCCATATAGAGCTTTATCCAATTTGTAAACGTGATCTGGATATGTATGATTTACGAAGCCAGGAGGTTGTGCAACATACACTTCCTCTGTTAGGATGCCATTAAGAAATGCACTCGTAACATCCATTTGAAAGACTTTGAAGTCTTTAAATGCAGCATAAGCAAGAAACATGCGAATGGCTTCTAGTCTAGCTACTGGTGCAAAGGTCTCATCGAAATCTATGCCTTCCATTTGCCTAAATCCTTGAGCTACCAGTCTAGCTTTGTTTCTAATCATTATTCCATCTTCATTTAGCTTGTTCCTAAAGATCCATTTAGTACCTATTACTGAATGATTACTAGGTCGAGGAACTAAGTGCCATACACTATTTCTTTTAAATTGATTAAGCTCTTCTTGTATTGCATCTATCCAGCTTGGGTCAGCTAAGGCTTCCTCTATTTGCTTAGGTTCTATATGCAAAATGAATGCTGAATCAAAGTGATCATGCATGAGCTGGCCTCGTGTGCGAACAGGATAGTGAATGTTACCTATGATCTGCTCGGGTGGATGATTTCTATTCCACCGAAGATCAGATCCGATTGGATTTGCTCCCTGTTCAGCTTCAATGTTTGGTTGGATGGTCGCATCTGGGTTATCTGGAATCATTTGATGGTTTGTGTTGCTATCTTGTGCATCAGGTTCCAGATGTCGTGATTGTTATTCCAGATTTGAACCCAATATCTCTTGATAGGATGTGCTCGCATCTTGTGCGTCATATGTCAAATGATGTACTGTCGGATCTTGTTGCGCAAAATCTTGAACATTGGTCATTTCATCTCCAGTAGCTGGCACACTTGAAGAGATCTGTTCCTGTTGGTAAAAGTTAGTCAATTCAATGACTACTGGGTTACCTGTCAGATCTGCTTGAGCATTGTCGTGTGGTATGTCTAGCGCTGGTCGTATCTCTGTTGAGTTTCTTTGTTGTGGCACGTCATAATCTGATTCATCAAGGCTGGATGATTCTAGACGTGTGCATAAATCATTGAGGCTTGCAGCTGATTTGGATATGAAACTTGTCTCATCAAAGACAACATGTGTCGATTCTTCAACTGTCAGACTTTGATTGTTGAATACTCTGTAAGCTTTGCTCACAGCTGAATATCCTAGGAACAGACCTGCATCAGATTTAGAATCTAAGGCTATTAGGTGCTTGTTGGAGTGCAATAATTGCCCTTGCTAGGTAGAGCGATCGAACCTTGGCGCTTGTGTTGCTATACAGTTTAAAAGATTGGAGTTGCACTGTTACCACCAGCTATATCTTTTGGTAAAGCGGCAATCGCTCGGTCCTACAATTGGTATCAGAGCCAAGGTCATGGGTTCGATTCCCATTGATTGCAAGGAGTGCAATTATTTGGAGGGGGATTGTTGGAGTGCAATAATTGCCTCTGCTAGGTAGAGTGATCGAACCGTGGAGCTTGTGTTGCTATATGGTTTAAAAGATTAGAGTTACACCGTTACCACCAGCTATAGCTTTGGTAAAGCGGCAAGCGCTCGGTCCTACAGTGCTTCTTACCGTTATTGTGAATGAAACATCTGCAACCAAACACCCTGAAATATGAAATGTCAAGTTTCTTGCCACTCCAGATCTCATATGGGGTTTTGCCATGCAACGTATTAATCATAGATCTGTTTTGAGTGTAGCAGGCTGTGTTAACTGCGTCTGCCCAGAATTTTTGAGAAATGCCGAAATATGCAATCATAGATCTAGCAGCTTCTTTTAAAGTACGGTTTCTCCTCTCAACCAGCCCGTTCTGTTGGGGAGTTCTAGCTGCAGAAAGCTCATGTTTTATCCCAATGTCATCCAGATAAGAAGATAATTTTTATTTAAAAACTCCGGTACCACGATCACTTCTTATCCGGTTGACTGTACAAGATCTGTCATTTTGTAAAAAGCGTTTTAAAAGCCGAATCAGTTGGTCGTAGTATCAGATTTTGATTTTAAAAACAACACCCATGTAAATTTTGTAAAATCATCAACGACAACCAGGGTGTAATTCGTTCCCCCTAAGCTCGTTACGGGAATAGGACCAAAGAGATTCATATGTAAAAGCTCTAAGCTTCGGGAAGAATGTTTACCGCCTTTATTTTTAAAAGTAGAACGAATTTTTTTATCAAGCTGACAAGCAGCACAGATCTTGTCCTTAGAAAAATTGATTTTGGGCATACCAGAAACCAGTTCATGCTGACTCAATTTGGCAAGCGTTTTGGTTCATTCGCTGATGCCACAACCAGCTCTTGGAAGAGTCAGGTGCAAGGCAGATCTGTTCAGATCCCATTTGCTCTGACCAATTGATAATGTAGGTATTCCCCGATCTTTTTCCTACCAATACAGTCAGACCATCTAGACTCTGAACTGTGCAAGTGTGCTTTTGGAAGCTAACTGTGTAACCCTTGTCACACGGTTGACTTATAATAATTAAATTGTAGCACAAGTTCTCAACAACTAAAATATCAGATATTAAAATGTTACAGTGGGTAATCTTACCCTTACCCACAGTGTTACCATGTGAGTTATCGCCAAAGATGATTTTGGCTCCCTTGTGAGGAGTCACATCTGATAGCAGCATTGGGTTTCCTGTCATGTGTCGTGAGCAGCCACTGTCCAGATACCAGATGATGGATTCTTCTCCAGCTTTGTACCTGTTTTCCTGAAAACATGAAAACAAACTTTGGTACCCAATTTTACTTGGGTCCAGATCGGATTACCCCTTTCGGAACCCATACTTGAATTACCTTAACAGTTTTCCTAGTATGAAAGTCCATAAGGGTGTGTGCAGAAATATGGTGAGATCTGTTGAGTTTTGGCTTAGTATGTGGACCATTCAGATCTCGTCGGGGCTGAACCTTTCTCCTTATAGATTTATCCTTCGTCGAAATCCACCTGGGCTGGTGAGGAGCAGACGACTTAGAGCCAGCTTTCACTTTCCCTTTATCAAGTCTGTTCTTTAACCAGCTTGGTTTAGAATTCTCAGGTATGATATATCCGATGCCAGCTTTGCCTTTTTCGTTCAGTTGCCCAGAGGTCTGGTCATCATACTTTACCGACTCATAAAGTGTATCACACTGGCTTTAAAAAAATTCATCTTTTTGAACTTGCCATATACCGGATCTGATTGAGTACTCGTTCTGTGACACCCACGCCCATGGGAGCAAACGGATTGTATAAAAAGAAATAAAAGAGAAATGGAAGGGCTGAAATTGATATGCAGCAAGCTGTATTGCCTTGCTAAAAGAAAATTCGAAGAATAAACAGTTGGCGCCAATATTTAAAACAGCTTCCAATATAAAATTCTAAATGCAAAATGCAATTGCGAGATTAAAACTTTCGGAATTCTTTCTGAATCCACTATTGTTGTAATGGATCTTAATACAGATTGGCAAAAGATCAAAAACAACAACAATAAACTGAACGTCGCGGAACCACTGGCCTTCGATAAACACCCACACACCACAGCTAGATCAGCTCCCGCCTCCCGCCTGTCCCAGATCTGACTCACCTGCACCAAGAAAGCTAGTGAGCCTAGGGGCTCAGCAAGCAAAACTGAGAATAACAAGAGCACAATATGCAGGCAGGCACAATACGTAAGATATCATAGTTTAAGGAAGTCATTTCAACGTCGCGGAACCACTGGCCTTCGATAAACACCCACACACCACAGCTAGATCAGCTCCCGCCTCCCGCCTGTCCCAGATCTGACTCACCTGCACCAAGAAAGCTAGTGAGCCTAGGGGCTCAGCAAGCAAAACTGAGAATAACAAGAGCACAATATGCAGGCAGGCACAATACGTAAGATATCATAGTTTAAGGAAGTCATTTAAACATAATTCAATCGTAAACATCTGCTCTGGGAGAACTCAGATCTCAACATTATTTTCTTTAGACTTATGGCTCAGAAGCTCTCCTTAGGTCCCGTTGCACTTGATCAAGTTACTTCTGAATTCAGTTACTATATGGCGAATTTCGCCCTGTGTGAAGGGGCAACTGTCACGCTCGACTTCTGCTCACCCTTCCTATATGGACCGTCTGTTATCTTTGCCATAAATCTTAAAATCTGAACATTTTCTTCATTTAAACAACATCTGGATGAAATCAGATTCCACATCGGGGTTCACTTCATTTTAAAACTCATTTTCTCACAAAATAGCATTTTCACTGAGCAGCCAGCTAGGACTAGGGAGAACAGATGTCTGCATGAAACAGTGACTGGGTACGGGATACAATTCAGATGTTAGAGACAGCTGTGACTCTGGGAACACTATCACTAACAGGAAGTTCAGATGTTAGAGTGTAATTGTTGTCGCTAGCGAGGAATTCAGATGTCGCCAGAGGATGGCGTTTAGAAACTGTCTATGAAATAATAATGTATAGATGTAACAACAGATTTTGGTCCCAGTCAACTCAGATGTCAATGAATTGGGTTGGTCAACTCAGATATCAACGAAGACAACACTATACACAAGGTCATTCAGATGTCAATACAACTGGATTGGTCAACTCAGATGTCAACACAAAGGTAAAATGGTCGATAACATGAAATATGAACAAACTTGGATATGAAGCAAAACTGGAAAATGGTATAAAAACATGTGTTACTGTGAAATCTGGTTATGGAACTAGTGCTGCAGTATTTACGAACGACAACCAGAGATACCGGTTCTGCTTATAAAACCAGAACAACATCCCGATTCGACTAGCATCACCGATTTCCTAGAGTCAAGTTCCAACACTGCCATTAACCAGAAGAAGAACTTTGTGCCTATACATTGAACTGGAATCTGTCATGCTCAGCAATGTAAACAACATCTTTTGCGTAAAACATCATTTGAGTTTCCGACGGAAACTAGTGTGAACCCGAAACAACATACATATTTTTCAAAACCAACAGAGGCATGAACAATAACTGAAACTGAACATAACTCGGGCAAGCAATCGCAGAACTGAAAGGAATCAATATATGCTTTCATGGCGTAGCAAGAATTAGATTTACTTGCCATAATACTGGGAACACAGAGCACAACAGGTCACCACAGCAAGTCTCCTCAAGCACAACGACGAGCTCCACTGGTTTTAGATGAAAATGAAAGTTTCTTGCAAATAATGGAACTTATAGTTCATAAGGACAATATGCATGGGAGTTGGTGGGTGTTAGGGGAAAAACACTCGAGTAGGCATGGTGTACCATGCTTACTCTCAAAATTATGTTAAAAAAGTCCCCTGTCACTATTTTAATTTGAAAAGCGTTACTCAAGTCGGGAAAGAGCCATCTCCCATCCAAAATCATTTTATTTGAAAATCTGAAAAATCTCTCGGTTTGTGTTTGGGGCGACACCTGCTCAGACCTCTTCCTCCTGTCAAAAATTTGAAAATAAGAAACCAGCTTACAAACAAACGAACAAGCTGAAGTCTGAAATTTCGAAAGGGTCCTTAAATTAAAAAGGACTAGAAATTGTGGTCCTACGGATTTTGGGGCACTACAACTCTACCCACCTTATAAAAATTTCGTCCTCGAAATTTACTTACCGAACAAATCTGGGTAACGACTATGCATATCAGATTCAGTTTCCCACGTATCTTCTCGTTCGGTTTGGTTAGACCACTGAACTTTAACCATAGGAATACTACGGTTTCTCAACTTCTTAGTTTCCCTAAGAAGAATCTTCTCGGGCCTTTCTTCATAACTCAAATCTGGTGCTAAGTGAATTGGCTCAACGCTCAATATATGCGACGGATGGGGAACATACTTCCTCAATGCTGAAACATGGAATACATTATGCACTAAAGACAGATGTGGGGGCAATGCTAATCGATAAGCCAACGTTCCTACTTTGTCCAGAATCTCATAAGGGCCAATATACCTGGGACTCAGTTTTCCCTTCTTACCAAAACGCATCACTCCCTTCATTGGAGCTACTTTCAAAAAGACGTGATCCCCAACATCAAAACTCAGGTCCCGTCGTCTATTATCTGCATAACTTTTCTGTCTGCTTTGAGAAGCTTTCATTCTTTCTTTAATCTTTCTAACATCTTCCACTGTTGCTCTACCAAGTCTGGTCCTAAACCGTCTCGTTCTCCTACTTCATCCCAGTGAAGAGGTGTTCTACATTTGCGCCCATAAAGAGCTTCGTATGGAGCCATCTGTATCGACGCTTGGAAACTGTTGTTATATGCGAATTCTACCAACGGTAGATTCAGATCCCAACTTTCTGAGAAGTCTATAATACAGGCTCTGAGTAAATCTTCTAGGACCTGGATCACCCTCTCTGATTGTCCATTGGTCTGGGGGTGAACAGCTGTGCTAAAGGTCAACTTAGTACCTAAAGCTCTATGCAAACTCCTCCAGAAAGTAGACGTAAACTTGGGATCTCTATCTGATACTATTGAAATGGGAAGGCCATGAAGTCTTACTATCTCCTTAACATATAACTCTGCATATCTACTCACATCGTATGTTGTCTTTACTGGCAAAAAGTGAGCATATTTTGTGAGTCTATCTACTATAACCCAAACAGAATTGTATCCTTGGGTAGTCCTGGGTAATCCAATCTCAAAATCCATAGTTATACACTCCCATTTCCACTCTGTAATAGGCAATGGCTTCAGCATTCCTGCTGGTCTTTTGTGTTCAGCTTTCACCAATTGGCATTAAGCACTCTGAGACAAATCTGGCAATGTCTCTCTTAATTCCTGGCCACCAATATAACTTCTGGAGGTCTTTATACATCTTAGTACTTCCGGGATGTATGGAGTATGGGGCTGTATGGGCTTCTGCCATCAAATCTGATCTCAGGGTGTCTACTTGGGGCACCCACATCCGGCTATGAAATCTAACTACTCCTTATTCTGAAAAATAGAGGTTGTTGCCTCTCTCTCTGTCTTGTTTCACCCACTTCTCAAGTTGCTCATCCTTCAGTTGTCCCTCTCAAATTTGGTCTATCATATTTGAGTGAATGGTGAGATCTGCCAGCATCATAGCGCTGACTTTTGGGCACTATTTCCAACTCAAACTTCTCAATCTCCTGAGCCAATGGTCTCTGGACAGATAGCTGGGCTAATCCAACAGATTTTCTACTTAAAGCATCTGCTACTACATTGGCCTTTCCTGCTGATGGTGCAATCGTAATCCTTTACTTATTCTAGCCATCTCCTCTGCCTCATATTTAGTTCCTTTTGGGTGAAAAAGTATTTGAGGCTCTTTTGATCCGTAAATATCTCACATTTTTCCCCATAAAGGTAATGTCTCCTGATCTTCAAGTCAAACACTACTGCTGTCAGTTCTAAATCATGGGTGGGATAATTCTTCTCGTGGTTCTTCAACTGTTTGGAGGAATAGGAAATTACTCTTCGGTCCTGCATCAGTACAGCACCTAAACCCAACTTGGACGCATCTATGTAGATAAAAAACTTCCCTTGATCAGATGGCATGGTTAGCAAAGGGGCTTCAATCAGCGCTTGCTTCAACTTCTCAAAGCTGAGTTGACATTCCGGAGTCCATTCAAACTTAATCTGCTTCCTAGTCAGCATGGTCAAAGGAACAGCTATCTTCGAAAATCCTTTAATGAAACGCCTATAGTATCCTGCTAAACCCGGAAAACTCCTAACTTCAGAAACCGATTTGGGAACTGGCCATTCTCGCACAGCTTCCACCTTTGCTGGGTCTACCTCCAATCCATCCTTAGATATGATATGTCCTAGAAAATCCACTTTCTCCAACCAAAAATCACATTTACTGAACTTGGCAAACAACCGCTTATCCTTCAGAAGTTGAAGCACTGTCCTCAGATGGTTTACATGATCGAATCTAGTCTTGGAATACACTAAGATATCATCGATGAACACGACTACAACTGATCCAAAAAGGGTTGAAAAACTCTATTCATCAAATCCGTAAAAGCTGAGGGGGCATTAGTAAGTCCAAAGGGCATTACTAATAACTCATAGTGGCCATAGCGTGTTCGAAAGGCAGTATTATAGATATCTGATGGATTAATCTTCAGTTGGTGGTAACCAGATCTCAAGTCGATTTTAGAAAAGACTACTGATCCCTTCAACTGATCAAACAGATCTTCAATCCTAGGAAGGGGATATTTATTCTTAATGGTCAACTTATTCAGCTCCCTATAATCTATACACAACCTCAAACTCCCATCTTTCTTCTTAACGAACAAAATAGGGGCTCCCCACGGTGATGTACTTGGTCTGATAAATCCTTTATCCAACAGATCTTGTATCTTTTCCTTTAACTCTTTCATTTCTGATGGAGAAAGGTGGTAGGGAGGTCTAGAAACTAATGCTGCTCCGGGTACTAAATCGATTGTAAATTACAGCTCTCTATCTGGCGTTAGTCCATGTATATCCTCAGGGAATACCTCAGGAAATTCGTTTACTACCTCCACATCTGAAAGTTGGGGATTACTACTCGATGCTAAAGTCGAAAGGCTTGCCAAATATCCTACCCCAACTTTCCTCAAACAGCCTTGAGCTTTAAGAGCTGAAATAATGCGAGGAATCTTAAAAATCTGATTGGCCTCAAACGTAAACCAGTCTCCTCTTGGAGGTTTTACCACTACGGTTCTAAGCTTGAAATCTATCACTACTCCATATCGGGTTAACCAATTCATACCCAAAATCATATTGAACTCAGGCATAGGTAAAACAATCAAATTGGCAGTAATCAAATGCCCTTGAAGACTAAGTTCTAAATCACAAAACAGGTCATGGGATACTAACTCTTATCCTGAGGGCACCGTCACACAAAACCCCATTGCTACTTGGTCAGGTCTGGTAGGTAACTTCTTAGCAAACTCGGCTGATATAAAGGAATGAGTTGCACCTGAATCTATCAAGGCCAAAGAGGGCAAACCAGCGATCAAAATCTTATACGTAACCACCGTAGAATCTGGTTTGGCTTGCTCAGCTGTCATGACGTAAGCTCTACTGGTCACCATCTGTTTCGTCTTTGGGCAGTTCCTTATAATGTTGCCCAACAACCCACATTTGTAACAAACATTCTCTTTTCCTAAATCTATTTAACACACATTGCATAATATTTGATTATCTGTTTTAGAGAGTGTTTTAAAATTAGAGTTTGGTTCTGGATACTTCCGCTTGGTATTTTTACTGCCAATCCAGATCTGTTCTCGGTGCTCAAACGTTCAAGAACATTGAGCTATTGCAGCTCAGTTTTTAAATAGGCATGGTGTTTGTGATCGATCCTAACAAGTGGTATCAGAGCAGGCTCTTCTTGAACGAGCATTTTATTTTAAAACTCATGTGCTATCCTTGTTTTAAAGGTTTTAAAAAGTTTTTGAAAAGCTTATTTTATGAAGAAAAGGTGAGAAATGATTTTTGAATTTCATGTTCTCTTTTGTCGAGCTGACACAGAATGCGCGAGTTCTGTGTCCATGCCAAGATCTTATTTTGGTTGGGCTGTTTTTAGCACATGGGACAAAATAAGAGAAATGAAAGAGAATATGGTAGTTCAGTTATCGTTTTTATCCAAATCTGAATAAATTAAGTGATTCAGTAGCACATGTTCTGTTTTGAAGCTAAAATTTATTTAAGTGCTCTGATGGATTTTCAAAATACTTGTTTATGCGGAAAATATCAGCTGGTGCTTTGTTTTTAAATGATTTGAGCTTACATTATAAAAGATAGGGAGAGTAATAATTTTGGAATTGCAGAGCATTGTTCCAAAAGAACGTGCAGTATTTCTTCTGACGAGCTGACACAGATCTTGCGAGATTTGTGTGTATGCCAAGACCTTTAATTCTGTTATGGGACAGATTTAAAGAGAAATGGAAGAGATTCTGTGAATTCCATTGTTATTTATCTTTTAATATTTAATAATTTGAGCAATTTTTGAAGCACCATTTTTCAGTTTTGACCTTGTCTCTGTGTTTTGTCAAATCTGATAGTTTTTGCAATCGTATCAATGCTACAAAATGATTTTAAGTTTTAAAACTCATGTTATGAAGTGTAAGGGGTGTAATGTATTTTGAATTTCAGATTTCATCTTCTATCGAGCTGACACAGATTTCGTGAAATCTGTGTGTATGCCATTTTCTCTATTTCTGGTTGTGCTGATAAATAGCACATGGGACAGAGAATGAGAAACATGGAAGAAGTACTGTTAATTCAATTTACATTTATCTTCAAATCTGAATAAATGAGAATTTTCAGTAGAATTTGATCAGTTCTTTTTAAAATCATATTATTTGTGCATACTGTTGTTCCATTTTATTTGTGCATACTGCCACAGTTCTTACTGTGTTAGTGTAGGGAGAGCTTTGCTTTAAATCTTTCGGGGAAGACCAGTTTTCGAACCCTTTTTGATTCCCACAAAAAGGGAGAGAATTTGTTAGTTCATGCATTTGTTATTCCAAGTTTTGTGTAAATCAAAAAGGGAGAGATTGATGTATCTGTGTAAACAGATCCAGATCTGAGTTTTGAATTACATAAAACTTGTTATTTTGTTTCTAATGTTTCTACTAAGTGTGCAGATGTTAGCTAGAAATACAAAAAGAGAGATCTGGACAGACGAGTGTTTATCAGAATAGTTTACAGCTGGATTAGCAATGTAGACAGAAGATAAGTGTTGGTCCCGGTTTTAAGAGGAAACTAGCAGCCGCTGTTTAAAATGAGCAATTAAAATTTTCAGCGCTGCTTGGAGCTGCAATAGCTCGATGTTCTTGAACAACTAAAATCACACGAGGAAGAGCACCGGAGACAGATCTGGTATGATTTAAAAATCATGCGAAAAATACCAGAACTGAATCCTATATTTTAAAACAACTCAAACATATTTATGTACAACATAAATCTGTTCGAGACTTGCAAATGCTAGTGTGCTAACTGTGTATGCGATGCGAGAATGCTAAGTGCTGAACTGTTATGCGTGCAATGCTAAAGTAATAATGCGAGTGCTGAATACTTTAAACGTGTATGCGTGCTAAAGTAAATCGAATGCTGAATGAATAAAGGACACGATACACAATATTTGTTTCTGGAAGTTCGGACCTCAATGTCCTACATCTCCCCTTCTTCCACCTCGGAAGGATCCACTAGAAGATTTGATCTTACAACTCGTGTACAGACCCGATCCCACAACCAGCAGCTGTGAGAACTCCTAGACTCCACAAATGCACACCAGCCTCAACTGTGTGACTAACTACATACACAAGAGTTTTACGTCATCGTGCTTGGACGGTAACTGAGAAACGTTTTGAGATTCATTCACTAATACAATGTGAATGAATCTCTGTGTGTGAGAATTACA
>KV013416.1:148245-214370 GCA_001598015.1 Dorcoceras hygrometricum
TAACATGTTTTGTGTAATTCAAAACTTAATCAGGATCTGTTAAAACAGATCCATCAATCTCTCCCTTTTTTATTTACACAAAACCTTAAATAAACGATGCATGTTGTAACAATTCTCTCCCTTTTTGTGGGAATCAAAAGGAGAGTGAACTGCTGGTCTTCCCGATAATTAAAACAAAAAGCTCTCCCTACACTGTTACAACAAAATAATGTAACAGCAGGAGTTTTAATCTTTGAAAAACAAAATCAACTTTGGGAAGCACCGTATGCAACAGTATATGATTTTCAAAAGCTAAACTGATGCATAACTCAAAATTATAAACGACAGTGACGCCACTCTCCCTGTCTTTTATAACATGAGCTCAAATCATTTTAAAATCAAAATTTTGCATCAGCTGGAATCCACAAAAACAGATCATTTAAACACATCAGAGCATACAAATATTTCAAAAGAACAAGTGCTATTGAGTTGCTTAAATATGAAGAGCCAGTAAACAGAGAAGAACTCAAATTTTTTCTTCTTCTATCTCGCCCCATGTGCTTGTCACTGAGCCTCGCTCCAAGTGATCTTACAGCACAACGAAAATAGAAGCTTGGCATCTGCCCGAGACTCGCGCATCCCGACAGTTCATCAAGCGAAAAACCGGTTCTACATTAAAACAAATTAACTGGCCTTCATAAACAAGCTTCTTAAAATATTTAAAACATTAAAAAAATAGCACATGTGTTTTAAAATTAGTGCTCGTTCAAGAACAACCTGCTCTGATACCAATTGTTGGTCCCGGTTTTAAGAGGAAACTAGCAGCCGCTGTTTAAAATGAGCAATTAAAATTTTCAGCGCTGCTTGGAGCTGCAATAGCTCGATGTTCTTGAACAACTAAAATCACACGAGGAAGAGCACCGGAGACAGATCTGGTATGATTTAAAAATCATGCGTAAAATACCAGAACTGAATCCTATATTTTAAAACAACTCAAACAGATTTATGTACAACATAAATCTGTTCGAGACTTGCAAGTGCTAGTGTGCTAACTGTGTATGCGATGCGAGAATGCTAAGTGCTGAACTGTTATGCGTGCAATGCTAAAGTAATAATGCGAGTGCTGAATACTTTAAACATGTATGCGTGCTAAAGTAAATCGAATGTTGAATGAATAAAGAACACGATACACAATATTTGTTTCTGGAAGTTCGGACCTCAATGTCCTACATCTCCCCTTCTTCCACCTCGGAAGGATCCACTAGAAGATTTGATCTTACAAATTCGTGTACAGACCCAATCCCACAACCAGCAGCTGTGATAACTCCTAGACTCCACAAATGCACAACAGCCTCAACTGTGTGACTGACTACATACACATGAGTTTTACGTCATCGTGCTTGGACGGAACCTGTTGTGAAACGATTTCGAGATCCATTCACAAATAGATGTGAATGAATCTCGGTGTGTGAGATTAATACAATGAAGCTCTCAAACTCTCTATTTTTCTCACACACTAGGGAAATGCTCTAACAAGCTAATCTAGACTTAGCAATCGACTCTCGCGAAAGCTCCTCTCTAATGGTGGTCGATTGCTTCGTCTTTCTTTTCATTTTTCCCTCTGCTGGTGCACTGTGCAATTAACTTGTTTTCTGCGACAGCCTCTCAGCGACACCAACCTCTTCCAGTCTACTCTTCTTTTTTTGTCAACCTTCTTCAATGGCGCTCTTGAAGTATATAAGCCTCTGTTCAGATTTCTTCCCATTGGACACAACTTCTTCCCGTTTGAAATGTGTCTTGTAAAGTACCGACAGGGAATAGTACTTGCGTGCTTTTTTTTTTGCAGGCTTCTTGTCGTTTTCGCCATTTGAATTGAGCTCAGCAGTTGACATCCATCATTCGTAAATTCTTCGTAAGTTGTCAACTGCTTCGCTGCTGGTTCATCACTACGACTGGATTCATAGCGCTGAAGCTTGCTTGCAACTGGTACAACATCTTGCGACTGGATGCACTGTAGCTCGCGACTGGTTGAGTCTCTACACTTCGCCTGCTTCTTCTTTTCTTGCGTATGGGATTCCATGTCGACTGGATATGCACTAACACTGAAGCTCGTGACTGGATATATAGCAACAGCTGGTTCATTGTAGCTCACGACTGGATGCTGCTGTTGCTTGCGTCTGGTTGTCCAGCTGGTATTAAACATATGCTTCCAGCTGGTATCTTGCGACTGCTGGATCTTCAACGCAAAGAGCATCTACTGAATCTTTAGCGCGAGAGCAAAACGCTGTCGTATCAACTAATGTAAAACGATATCATTTTGCTATCGCTATATCCAAATAGCATCTGCTGGTGAACAGTAGCTTGCGACTGGATTTCCTCCTCTACGACGTCGCTTCTTACTTGCGTCTGGATGTACAAGCTACCTGCTGATTCTTGCGACTGCTGGACTTAAACCATCTGCTGATTGTGATGACGTCACCGATGACGTCATCAATGCTAAAACATCTGCTGATAGCTTCCTGAGCGACTGTTAATAGATTCATCAACAGTACTTACAATCGTGACTGCTAACAGATTCGTCAACAGTAACTTGCGCCTGGAATCTTCTTCTTCAATCTATTTCTTCAGCAGACTTCTCAACTCATGTTCCAGCTGGTTCACTTCGCTCTTTAGCGCTTGCAGCTGGTTGTCATCGTTCCAGCTGGTTTATTATGCTCCAGCTGGTTCAACTTGGCCTCCGCCTGATTACGAACAGCTGATTCAACTTTGTACGTCTCAATTGCTAATCCAGCTGGCGATTCCATGAACACCAAACCAACTGCTGATACTATATATTGTGAACCATCAGCTGAACAGATTCTTCTACTGTTCATCATCTTCTTCGATAGCTAGAATCTGTAAACTCAAGTAGAATTGTTAGAAACACAATAACAGGTTTTGTGTAATTCAAAACTTAATCAGGATCTGTTAAAACAGATCCATCAATAAGTGTATTGAAGATTTCATAAGTCGTGACGTCATCCAAGTTTATTGAAGATTTCAGAAGTCGTGACGTCATACAAGAGGAATGAATATTTCAGATCTCGTGACGTCATTGAGAGTTTCGCAGAAGATAAGAGAATTGAAGATTTCAGATTCCGTGATGTCATCGAAAGCTGGGAAGCAGTGAGATGTATCAGATCTGATACTGTAACTTAATCAGATCTGATATTGTAGCAGACCAAGAGCTGAAAATAGTAAAACGCAATTTCGGAGGCCTAAACGAAGGAATTTGGCAGAAAATCAGCTTAGGTCACGAGCGAAGCTGGTGAGTCTTGCTCGTTGGACCGTTTCGTAGGGAATAGCACTGGTCTCATGCGAAAAGGTGAAGTCTGATCAGATGTGAAGACAAGAGTAGTTGAGTCAGATATTGAAGACAAGAGATCTAGATTTAGCTATGAACAGAAGAACGATTCAGATGTGAGGAGAAGTCTGGATCAGCTGTGAAGAAGGAATCTGTCAGGCCTCGTGCTCACATCAGAGATAAACCACGCAAACACTAGCGGAAGCAACTAAAAAGTGTTTAAATTTATTATTTTTTTTTTGCTTTTGGCTTGACGGTTTAAAACAATATAATTTAAAATACGGCAATACTCAAAATATATCCCAGTTTACAATAACCAGACAAAGGGCTACAAGCCACAGTAAAACAGTACAGCATAAAACATGCATCAAGTACCTGACAACAACCACAACTGAATACATCAGAGCACAGGGCATCCCCTAGCTAAGTACTGATACATATATATATATACTATACTAACTGGGACACTCTAACCACCTCCTGGGGCACCTCCAGCCGGGCCAACTCCACGACCAGTTGAGTAACCTGGGAAACCTGAACGACAAACAGGAAAACAAAACAAACCAAGCCCCAGAGGGACATTGGGGTCAAACCCCAGTACGGAGAGCAACTGAAACAGCTAAAGAAACAGCATAAGATAAAATGCAGATGCTATGCAATGAGACACAGAACAACAGCTGAAGGCTTCAACCGAATAAGGGAGCCATGGAACTCAAGCACAGCTCAACGGAAAACGCAACGAATAGTGGCCATGATGTGTGTACAAGCATACGGGAATTACCCCCTCGTCTTTACACCACACCCGAATACCAGATGCATCAAACAACTCAATCTGCCGTTGCCCAACCCATGAACTGTGGTAGTTAACCACTCGATGCCTGAGGGCTAATAGATCCCCGCAGTGAGATGAGAGTGCGGTCTTGCCGCTCGCCCTCGCATCTTGGTAAGAAACAGAGCAACAACAAAAAGGTACAAAGAAACAGGGATCTGAAATGCACGTGAACAATGCGTGTATGCATATAACAGAAAGTAGGCCAACATATAACATATGCAAACAGCAACCATACACGGCATACACATACAGCGATGCATACCAGCAACCTCACATTAAATCCCACGCCAATTCCAAGCTATAACAAGCTCAAATATGTACCTCGATTCTGTGCAACAATTACCACACATGGGGTCTCGAGAAATCTGGTACAAAACCTGAACGACGCAACACATGAACGTTGGAGTAGCTTCACGATTCTGCCTCCAGCCAACCACAACCTCCAAAAATGGTATCGAACGAAGCACCGAAGAAAGAGGAGTCCAAAGCTTCAACTCTTACTTCCAACAGATCTGTCTATCGCCGAGAATTGGAAAACCACCGCGATGAACAGTAACCTAGGGTTCACGACAGAGATCGACAATCGGGAAAAATAACATTATCGTAACACAGGACCTTGGCTATGAACATAAATGGATCACTAGCACCCTTAGCGAAGCTTATATTCTAAATATGGGATCTGTTACTAATTCGAAGACCAAGTCTTCTATTAAATACACTTCTCAACAGCTGACAGAAACAGGAACAGATTCCACCGACAAAATCAGTTGTCATTGCTATTATCTCAACCAACAGCTGATCGAACCAACAGCTGAATCTCTCAAACAACGCTAAGGCTAAACGACGTCGCACCAACTTAACCAAAGGACGTCGCAGAGGGACACGTCACCTCGCAACCAACGGCTGATCAACAAACCAGCAGCTGAATAAAACAACGCATCAGATCCCTCAACAGTAGATGTCTAACGTGACCAACAGCTGACGCTAAACGTTACACCCAAAACGTTGTCGTTACAACTTATCAAAATGACGTAGTTTCGATACCCGCTAAGAAACACGCTCGCGAAACCAACAGCTGGTTCCTGTTCACAAAACGTCGTCGCTTCAGAGTCCCTAAGCACTCTCTGCTGACCATCGCAGCTAAAATACCACCGTTTTAAATCCACGTCAGCATTGCTGCTGCTTCCTACCAAAACGCAACGTCTGAAATACCAACAGCTGACGCGATCGCTCATCGATGATGCAAAACCCAAACTGATATCTCTCCCACGACATCTGATAGCATCTCAATGGCTGATTCCAACACTTAGACAAATTCGATGACTTCAACTCACGCATCTACTACCAGCTGGTTTCAACCCGAGCAACACCTGATTGCGAAAACACAGGCCTCACATCTCTCCCCCACTAAAACACGATTTCATCCTCGAAATCAAACTCGGGGAAACAACTGAATTCACAACCAAGAGTTCAAGATAACTGAGCAAACAACAAACAACAACTAGGGAAAAGAACAACCAAAAACTAACCAATTACTGGAATCTGATACAACATCACTCAAACAGATGCGGCCACTCACGCTGCATCTTCTCTTCCAGTTTCCAAGTAGCTTCTTCCCTACCATGTTTGCTCCATTGCACCATTACCAAAGGAATGGTTTTATTCCTCAATTGTTTCTCTTTTCTGTCTAGAATTTGCAAGGATACTCCACATAGCTCAACGTCTGATCTAGCTCAACCTCGTCAGTTCTCAAAACATGAGACGGATCTGGCTCGTACTTCCTCAACATGGAAACATGAAAGAAATCATGTAGAGAAGATAATTCTGGTGGCAACAACAGCCGATACTCCAAGGGCCAATCCTCTCAACAATTTCATACGGACCAACATAAAAATGGGCTAACTTTCCCTTGTGTCCAAAGCGCATAACACTGCGAAACGGAGAAACTTTAAGGAATACCTGATCACCAACCTGAAACTCTATAAGTTGACGCCTCTTATTTGCATAACTGGCTTGGTGATCCTAGGCAGTTTTCATCCGCTGTCGAATCAGATCCACATGATCTTTCATCTGCTGCACAAACTCTGGGGAAGACAGCTGCTTCTCCCCCACTTCTTCCCAACACACAGGCGATCTGCACTTTTTGCCATACAAAGCCTCGAACGGCGCCATACCAATTATAACTTGATAGCTGTTATTGTAGGAAAATTAGATCAAAGACAACGCGTCTTGCCAGCTACCACCAAAATCCATCACAACAGCTCTTAACATATCCTCCAACGTCTGGATCGTTCTCTCAGATTGGCCATCTGTCTAGGGATGATACGCGGTACTCATAGCCAATCTGGTACCCAAAGCTGCTTGCAAACTCTTCCAAAACCTGGAAGTAACCTTGGATCTCGGTCAGAAACAATCGAAACAGGCACACCGTGGAGTCTAACCACAAAATCCACATACAGTTTTGCCATTTTCTTCAAAGAAAACGTCATACCATAGGGAATAAAGTGTGCAGACTTCGACAATCTGTCGATAACAATCAAAATCGCATCACAACCTCTGCTAGAACGAGGCAAATGTGTCACAAAATCCATCGCTATGTGCTCCCAATTCCATTGGGGCACTTCCAAACTTTGCAACAGACCACCAGGTCTCATCCTTTCTGCTTTAACCATCTGACAGTTCAAGCAACGAGCGACAAAACCAGCAACGTCACTCTTCAAACCAGCCCACCAGAAGTGCGGCTTCAATGTACATCTTCCGTGCACCAGGATGAACACTGTGTCTACTGCAGTGCGCTTCTCTAAGAATCTCCTCCCGAAGATCTATCAAGTTGGGCACAACCAACTGTCCACGGAAACGCAAACAATCATCAGACGAAACAGAATAGTCTTCAAGCTGTCCAACCCTGACCTTCAACTTCAACTTGTGGATGGAAGGATCTGTCCTTTGAGCGGCTCTAATGTTCGAAAAAATTTGTGGCTCCACTTGAAAAAAAGAAACCACAACATAATCCTCAGCCGGGTAAAACCTCCAACCAGCAGTGCTGAGATGCTCACAGTCCTTAGAAATATACAGCGAAGCAAGCATCTTCTTCGGAGCCTTCCTGCTCAAAGCATCAGCAACTACGTTTGCTTTCCCAGGCTGGTTTTTGATCTCATAGCCAAAATCCTTCAGCAGCTCCATCCACCTACGCTGTCTCATATTCAAGTCAGGCTGCGGAAACAGATACTGTAAAATCTTGTGGTCCGAATACACCACAAACTACTCGCCATCAGATAGTGGCGCCAAATATTCAACGCAAAGACTACAGCTGCTAGCTCCAAATCATGAACTGGATAACGAGTCTCATGCGGTTTCAGCTGCCGTGAGGCATACGCAATGACTCGTCCATGCTGCATCAACACACATCCCAATCCATTGAGCGAAGCATCGGAACACATGACGTAACCACCTGAACCAGACGGCAAAGCCAACACAGGTGCAGTAGTCAACTTCTCCTTGAGCAATTGAAAAGCATTCTCGCATTGCTCAGTCCAAACGAACCGCTTGTATTTCTGAGTCAGCTGAGTCATCGGCCTAGGTATACTAGAGAAACGCTCTATAAAACGACGGTAATAGCCAGCCAGACCCAAGAAACTATGAACCTCAGAAACATTCCTAGGTCGCTCCCTGTTCAAAACAGCATCTACCTTATTGGGATCCACGGAAATGCCATCCGCTGAAATCACATGACCCAAGAACACGACGCGATCCAGCCAGAACTCGCACTTAGAGAATTTAGCATACAGCTGCGAGTCCCTCAACGTCTGAAGAACAACTCTCAAATTCTCCTTATGCTCCAAAGGAGTCTTCGAATGCACCAAGATGTCGTCGATGAACATTATCACAAACTGATCTATAAACTCGCGTACGAATCGGTTCAACAAATCCATGAAGACTGCAGGAGTTAGTCAATCCTAAAGGCATTACCAAAAACTCAAAGTGCACGTACCTAGTACGAAAATCAGTCTTTGCAACATCTTGATCTCTAACTCTCAGCTGATGGTACCCTGAACGTAGATCGATCTTCGAATATACAACAGAACCTTGCAACTGGTCAAACAAGTCGTCGATCCTCGGTAACGGGTACTTATTCTTAACAGTAGCTTTGTTCAGCTGGCGGAAGTCAATGCACATTCTCATTGTGCCATCCTTCTTCTTGACAAACAAAATAGGCGCTCCCCACAGTGACATGCTAGGTCTGATAAAACCTTTCTCTAGCAAATCATCCAGTTGCACCTTCAGCTCTCTCAACTCAGCAGGCGCTAAACGATATGGTGCACGCAAAATTGGAGCTGTGCCAGGCACCAACTCAATGCTAAAGTCAATCTCCCTCTGCGGAGGAAAACCAGGAATATCCCCCGGAAACACATTAGGAAAATGACGCACCACTGGAACATCGTTGAGCTGCACATGCGAAGAAGAAGATGCATCTAACGCATAAATCATAAAACCAGCTTTCTCCGTCGACAAAAATCTGAACATCTCCATCGCAGAGCCTAGCGGAATCTTCGACTGAGAATCAGCACCGTAGAAATTCCATTTCTCACCGGATTGAGGCCTAAAACGCACGATCCCAAAGAAAAAAATCACGGACGTCCCATAGCTGGAGAACAAATCCATTCCCACTATGCAGTCAAAATCCCACAACGCAGAGCCTAGCGGAATCTTCGACTGAGAATCAGCACCGTAGAAATTCCATTTCTCACCGGATTGAGGCCTAAAACGCACGATCCCAAAGAAAAAAATACACGGACGTCCCATAGCTGGAGAACAAATCCATTCCCACTATGCAGTCAAAATCCCACAACATCAAACGAATCAAATTCGCTATCAACACATGCTCACCAAACCTCAGAACGCCATTCAGCAAAACCTCTTGGGAGTAAAAGCTCGCACCGCCAGGAGTAGAAACAGACACAACATCGTGCAAATAAGTGGTATGCAGACCATGCTTGACCACAAAAGAATCAGCAATAAACGAATGCGATGCGCCAGTGTCAAACAACACTCGTGCAGGAAAATCAAAGACAAGGCATGTACCTGCAATCACCCTACTCGGCGTCTCCTCTGCTTGCTCCCTAGTAATAGCGTTCGCTTAAGCATGTTGGGGTCCAGAGAAATGCTGCTGAGACGACTGTCCGAAACACGATGGACCAGGCTGCTGGAACTGCCTAAACAGAGTCTCTCCAACCCTAGGTTGTGGAAACTGAGGGGAACGACCCCTAGACGATCCTCCTCGACCCTGAGGTTGGGCTGCGTCTTGCTGCGATTCAGCCGACGGACACACCCTCGCGAAATGCCCATACTAACCACAGATATTACAAGAGCCCTGCACACCAACGCACTGAGTCGACAGATGCTTGCCTCCACAGTAACCACAAAACTCTGCCCTAGAACCACTGCTACTAGAGCTGCTAGAACCAGAAGAACTAGAACCAGACTTCTTCTTAAACTGATGGCCATGAGGTCGGAACCTCTGGCGACCAGACTGCTTAGCCAACTGTTGGGCTGCGTCTTGCTGCGATTCAGCCGACGGACACACCCTCGCGAAATGCCCATACTAACCACAGATATTACAAGAGCCCTGCACACCAACGCACTGAGTCGACAGATGCTTGCCTCCACAGTAACCACAAAACTCTGCCCTAGAACCACTGCTACTAGAGCTGCTAGAACCAGAAGAACTAGAACCAGACTTCTTCTTAAACTGATGGCCATGAGGTCGGAACCTCTGGCGACCAGACTGCTTAGCCAACTGCTACTGCTGCTGGGATTGATGGGCAGACTGCGAATACTGCGCTCCCTGAACAGCGGGACGACCACCCTGAGCACCCTGAGGCCTAGCACACGACATTCGGTTCCGCAGACCTTCCTCGATATCAATAGCGCTATCCACAGCTTCTGCATAGCTCTTTGGTTTGCTCGACAAAACCAAAGTATACAAATCTTCGTTCAAACCCTCAAGAAACTTGGTCCTCTTGGCCCTCTCCCGGCTAGATACATGCGGGACATACGCCAACAGAGAAGAAAACCTATGGGCATACTCCCTAACAGACATGCTGCCCTGCTCCAAGTTGTCGAACTCCCGCTCACCGGCGTTCACGTAAGACTCCGGGACATACTCCTGTCTGAAGGCAACGCAGAAACTATCCCAAGTAACCTCCACACTTATCTTCTCTAGCATCCTCGAAGCGCCTCGCCACCAGCGCTCCGCACTCTTCCTCAACTAAAAGGTCGCCAAACTCAATCGAAGCACATCATCGTACTGAACACGATCGAACAAACCAGTGATGTGCCGTAACCATGAATCCGCATCGTCGCTAGACTCGTCACCGTTAAAGATCTGGGGACTCATCCTCTGGAACCTTGCCATCACAATCTCCATGCTCTCCAACTCGGGTTTCCAAGTCATCGACTTCCTCCTCCTCACGCCTACCATGACCACGACGAGGAATACTACGTTGATCCTCATTCTGCCCTTCCGATTCCTGAAACTGCCCCTACGTCTAGCTCTACGTCTAGGCGGCATATACGAATACACTCAACAGGATAAGGAAACACAGAACAGAAACATCATAGATATCACATAACACAAACAATATGCAGCACATAAGTCACATAGTCAAGCAGAAGCAACACACGACACTGTGCCTAGACTCAAGTGTGATCAAAGAAATCGAACTTATCCCAGCTTAAGCTCTGATACCAAAAATATCAGGCCTCGTGCTCACATTAGAGATAAACCACGCAAACACTAGCGGAAGCAACTAAAAAATGGTTAAGATTTTTTTTTTTGCTTTTGGCCTGACGGTTTAAAACAATATAATTTAAAATACGGCAATACTCAAAATATATCCCAATTTACAATAACCAGACAAAGGGATACAAGCCACAGTAAAACAGTACAGCATAAAACATGCATCAAGTACCTGACAACAACCAAAACTGAATACATCAGAGCACAGGTCATCCCTTGGCTAAGTACTGATACATATATATATATATATTCACTAATTGGGACACTCTAACCACCTCCTGGGGCACCTCGAGCCGGGCCAACTCCACGACCAGCTGAGTAATCTGGGAAACCTGAACGACAAACAGGCAAACAAAACAAACCAAGCCCCAGAGGGACATTGGGGTCAAACCCCAGTACAGAGAGCAACTGAAACAGCTAAAGAAACAGCATAAGATAAAATGCAGATTCTATGCAATGAGACACAGAACAACAGCTGAAGGCTTCAATCGAACAAGGGAGCCAAGGAACTCAAGCACGGCTCAACGGAATCCGCAACGAATAGTGGCTACGGTGTGTGTACAAACATACGGGAATTACCCGCTCGTCTTTACACCACACCTGAATACCAGATGCATCAAACAACTCAACCTGCCGTTGCCCAACCCATGAACTGTGGTAGTTAATCACTCGACGCATGAGGGCTAATAGATCCCAGTAGGGAGATGAGAGTGCGGTCTTGCCGCTCGCCCTCGCATCCTGGTAAGAAACAGAGCAACAACAACAAGGTACAAAGCAACAGGGATCTGAAATGCACGTGAACAATGCATTTATGCATATAACAGAAAGCAGGCCAACATATAACATATGCAAATAGCAACCATACACGGCATACACATACAGCGATGCATACCAGCAACCTCACATTAAATACCACGCCAATTCCAAGCTATAAAAAGCTCAAATACGTACCTCCATTCTGTGCAACAATTACCACACACGGGGTCCCGAGAAATCTGGTACAAAACCTGAACGACGCAATACATGAACGTTGGAGCAGCTTCGCGATTCTGCCTCCAGCCAACCACAACCTCCAAAAACGGTATCGAACGAAGCACCGAAGAAAGAGGAGTCCAAAGCTTCAACTCTTACTTCCAACAGATCTGTATATCGTCGGGAATTGGAAGAAAACCCCGCGATGAACAGTAACCTAGGGTTCGCGACAGAGATCAAAAATCTGGAAATATATTCTAAGTATGGGATCTGTTACTAATTCAAAGACCAAGTCTTCTGTTAAATACTTCTCAACAGCTGACAGAAATAGGAACAGATTCCACAAACAAAATCAGTTGTCACCGCTGTTATCTCAACCAACAACTGAACCAACAGCTGATCGAACCAACAGCTGAATCTCTCAAACAATGCTAAGGCTAAACGGCGTCGCACCAACTTAACCAAACGACGTCGCAGAGGGACATGTCACCTTGCTACCAACGGCTAATCAACAAACCAGCAGCTGAATAAAACAACGCATCAGATCCCTCAACAATAGATGTCTAACGCTACCAACAGCTGACGCTAAACGTTACACCCAAAATGTTGTCGTTCCAACTCATCAAAACGACGTAGTTTTTGGTACCCGCTAAGAAACACGCTAGCAAAACCAACAACTGGTTCCTGTTCATAAAACTTCGTCGCTTCATAGTCCCTTAGCGCTCTCTGCTGACCATTGCAACTAAAATACCAACGTTTGAAATCCACGTCAGCATTGCTGCTGCTTCCTACCAAAATGCAACTTCTGAAATACCAACAGCTGACGCGATCGCTCATCGATGATGCAAAACCCGAACAGATATCTCTCCCGAGACATCTGATAGCATCTCAACGACTGATTCCAACACTTAGACAAATTCGATGACTTCAACTCATGCATCTACTACCAGCTGGTTTCAACCCGAGCAACACCTGATTGAGAAAACACAGGTCTCACAGATTCTGGATCAAGTGCGAAGAGAAATCTGATGTGAAGAGAGATCTGGATTCAGATGTGAAGAGAAGTCTGTTCAGCTATGAAGAGAAAGGCGAAGCAGTTGACAACAGATATGAAGATTAACTGGATCATAGAAGTCAACTGCTAAGCCTATTCAGATGTGAACATATCAGACTTTGTCAGTTGTTAACAAAGCCTATTCAGAAGTCGACAACAGCCTGCAAAAACCTGAAAATAAAGGACACAAGGACCACTCTGTCGGTACTTTACAGAACACCTTTCAAAGGGAAGAAAATTGTGTCCAACGGATTAATTTGCACAGAGGCTATTTATACAAGAAGAATTGATGAAGATGATGATGCTGAAAAGAGAGAAAAACAGAGAGAAGATAGTGGGAAGAATTACAAAGAGGTGAAACGGTCGACCACCATGGAGAAGAAGAAAATTGCAAGTGTCGAATGCTGAACTCAATCAGCTTTGAGGAAGCTCTCTTCCCAGATGTGTGAGATTATATTTTGAGAGAGAGTGAGCGTTCACTGTAAATCTCACACACACAAAGATTCACTCACACATATATGAGAGATGTGCGATATAGAATAGTGAGTGAATCAAAACCCAAACCAAACATCAAATCTCGTCCAAGCACGAAGACGTTAAAATCTGTGTATGTAGCCTTTATCACTGAGGCCTAAAAGAAGTGATTGAGTGAACACAGCAGAGAGCTGGTGTAGAGTCTAGGAGTTCAGCCTTGGGCAGAGAATAAGTCCCAGTTGAGTGGGTTGTACATTCTGATGTATATTCAAAGTCTTCTAGTGGATACCTTCCTGAAGAAGGAAGAAGGGGAGATGTAGGATGTTATATCCGAACTTCCAGAAACAAACAACTGAGTTATTTATTTACAGTATTCCGCATCTACTTTAACACGCATTGCATAATATTTGATTATATGTTTTAGAGAGTGTTTTAAAATTAGAGTTCAGTTCTGGATACTTCCGCTTGGTATTTTTACTGCCAATCCAGATCTGTTCTAGGTGCTCAAACGTTCAAGAACATTGAGCTATTGCAGCTCAGTTTTTAAATAGGCATGATGTTTGTAGTAATCGATCCTAACAAGTGGTATCAGAACAGGCTGTTCTTGAACGTGCATTTTATTTTAAAACGCATGTGCTATCCTTGTTTTAAAGGTTTTAAAAAGTTTTTGAAAAGCTTATTTTATGAATATAAGGTGAGAAATGATTTTTGAATTTCATGTTCTATTTTTTCGAGCTGACACAGAATGCGCGAGTTCTGTGTGGATGCCAAGATCTTATTTTGGTTGGGCTGTTTTCAGCACATGGGACAAAATAAGAGAAATGAAAGAGAATCTGGTAGTTCAGTTATCATTTTTATCAAAATCTGAATAAATTAAGTGTTTCAGTAGCACGTGTTCTGTTTTGAAGCTAAATTTATTTAAGTGCTCTGATGGATTTTTAAAATACTTGTTTATGCAGAAAATATCATCTGGTGCTTTGTTTTAAATGATTTGAGCTTACATTATAAAAGATAGGGAGAGTAATAATTTTGGAATTGCAGAGCATTGTTCCAAAATAACGTGCAGTAATATGTCTTCTGACGAGCTGACACAGATCTTGCGAGATTTGTGTGTATGCCAAGACCTTTAATTCTGTTATGGGACAGATTTAAAGAGAAATGGAAGAGATTATGTGAATTCCATTGTTATTTATCTTTTAATCTTTAATAATTTGTGCAATTTTCGAAGCACCATTTCAGTTTTGACCTTGTCTCTGTGTTTTATCAAATCTCATAGTTTTTGCAATCGTATCAATGCTACAAAATGATTTTAAGTTTTAAAACTCATGTTATGAAGTGTCAGGCCTCGTGCTCAAATCAGAGATAAAACATACAAACACATGCGGAAGCTACTAAAAAGCGGGTAAAATTTTTGCTTTTGGCCTGACGGTTTAAAACATTATAATTTAAAATAGTGCGATACTAAAAATAGATATCCCAGTTTAAGAAACCAACAAAACAACACAGTAATATCATAAGTATATCATATGAAAACAATAATCAGACTCCAACCACTGGATACAACAACGAAGCACATGGCATCCCCTGGCTAGCTCAACTGATACATATAAATATGCTATACGCAACTGGATACTCTAACCACCTCCTGGGGCACCACCGGCTGGGTTAAAACCACGACCAGCTGTAAAACCTGGGATTCCTGAAAACAACACAAACATGGAAAACAACCAAGCCCCAGAGGGACATGGGGTCAAACCCCAGTACGGAGAGCAACTATAAAACAGCAGTAAACAGCAAGAATAAAATGCAGATGCTATGCATGCAACCAGGGACAACAGCCAAAGGCTACAACCAAGGAAGGGAGCCAAAGAACTCAATGCACAGCTCAACGGAAATCTGCAACAGAATATGTGGCCACGGTGAGTGTGGGACATGTGGGTGATACCCACTCACCCCTACTCGCCCACCTTTACCAGATGCATCAACAACCCAACCTATGAACTGTGGTAGCTAGCCACTCGGAGCATAGGGGAAATGAGAGTACGGAATCACCGCTCGCCCTCGCATCCTGGTAAGAAAACAGAGAAACAACAATGAACAAAGGCTGCAATAGCTGAATGGAATGCGTGTATTCAACATGCTGGAACAACAAACATATAACCATATACAACACAACAATTACACACGGTAAGCATACACAGCTCTCACACAGAGCAACAACACCGCACGACAACCCAAACACAGCCATCTCGCAATTTATCCAAGCCATGTTCCATGCTGAATTACAAGCTCAAGATCCGTACCTTAATTTTGCACAACGATTATCACAAATACAGGCCCGAGAGATATGAGTCCAACACCTGCTAAACACACGCACAAGCAGGTTTCAGGGAAACGCTACCAGAAACTCACGGCCATACACAAAATTACGTGGCTGGGAGTTAAACTCAAACCAGCAATTACTCTTCCTAAAACATCTTAACAGGAAGCTTAAGCTAAGGCTAGAACCAAGATCTCATCGAATAAAACGGAGTTCTACCTGAACTACGCAACGCACGAACACAACAGCAACTTTGTTCTTTTGCTCCAGCCAACGACAGCCTCCTAAAGCCATATAGGAAGAAAGAGCTCTTCGAGAGGATTCCAACGCTACCTCGAACGTGAAAAATGGTGGCCGGAATCAACGGGAATCTCCGGATAAAATCAACGGTGAACAGTACCCGAGGGTTTGAGAAACAGAGAACGAAGGTCGGGTAAATTTTGCTAAGTATGGGATCTGATGAAGTAATAGAAGACCACGCTTCTAACATATAAATACCACGCGAGAAATCTGGTTAAAAACATGCATCGACAGAAACAGATCTCACAGCCATACAACGCATGCGCTAAAACCACGGTGAAATCTGAAATGTTAACGCTAGTGAAGTCTGAAGGCTATTGCTCATCGCTGGGGAAATCTGGAAGACAACGCTAAAAGCTGGAAATGCTAACACTACCACGGAGAAGTCTGAACCCTGAAACCAACGCTGGAGAGATCTGGACAATTTACATACTAGGCGCTAACACTTGCGCGCTACACAAATACGACGACTTAGCGGAGAAGTCTGGACAACAAGCGTTAAACGCTAAACGCTGCCTCAATCAACAGATCTCATCCCACGCGACCAGATCTCTCACACTAGCTCAATACGGCGTCACACCATTTTAACTAAACGGCGTCGCGTTGCACTAACACAAAACACGCGGGGCAGATGTCTACATAACCAAGCGCAACAGATTTTACCTCTACACCGGAAATCCAGACTTCACAAAACGACGGTGTTTCATTTCCTACGCTACAAAACACGATGTGCAAAAAACAAAGGCACCAGCTACCAGATTCCTTGAGAAATCTGGACAGATCTCACCCAACACCGAACAGACTTCAAAAACAGATTTCTCCCTCAAAATCTCAAAAATATCAAAATTTACAGAATTGCTTAAAATGTGAAATCTGACCCGAAATGCAAAACAAACTTACATACAGAGATCTGAACTACCAAAAATCTCCAAAAACCGATTAATTCCAACAATTAATCTTAATTAACATTTCAGGTCTCACATTTCTCCCCCACTAAAAAGGATTTCGTCCCTGAAATCAAACAACAATCTGGAAATACAACTAAACAGCAAGATACACAACAGAACTCTGCTTAGCACAAGCCAAGAGTTCAAGATAACTGAGCAAACAATTAACAACAACTAGGGAAGAAATACAACCAAAAGCTACAAACTACTGGAATTTAGCTCAACAGCTACTCAAACAGATGCGGCCACTCGCGCTGCATTTTCTCTTCCAGCTCCCAAGTAGCTTCTTCCCTTCCATGTTTGCTCCACTTCACCATCACCAACGGAATGGTCTTATTTCTCAGCTGTTTCTCTTTTCTGCCAAGGATATGCAAGGGGTATTCCTGATAGCTCAACGACTGATCTAGCTCCACCTCGTCAGTTCTAAGCACATGAGACGGATCTGGCTCGTACTTCCTCAACATGGAAACATGGAAGACGTCATGTAGAGAAGACAACTCTGGCGGCAACAACAGCTGATACGCTAAAGGGCCAATCCTCTCAACAATCTCATACGGTCCGACGTAACGAGGGGCTAACTTTCCCTTGCGTCCAAAGCGCCTAACACTACGAAACGGAGAAACTTTGAGAAATACACGATCACCAACCTGAAACTCAAGAGGTCGACGCCTCTTATTTGCATAACTGGCTTGGCGATCCTGGGCAGATTTCATCCGCTGTCGAATAAAATCCACATGATCTTTCATTTGGTGCACAAAGTCAGGGGCAGATAGCTGCTTCTCCCCACTTCTTCCCAACATACCAGTGATCTGCACTTTCTGCCATACAAAGCATCAAACGGAGCCATACTAATCGTCAATTGGTAGCTGTTATTGTATGAAAACTTAACCAAAGACAACGCGTCTTGCCAGCTACCTCCGAAATCCAATACAACAGCTCGCAACATATCCTCCAACGTCTGGATAGTTCTCTCAGATTGGACATCTGTCTGGGGGTGATATGCGGTGCTCATAGCCAATCTGGTACCCAAAGCTGTTTGCAAAATTTTCCAAAACCTGGAAGTAAACCTCGGATCTCGGTCGGAAATGATCGAAACAGGCACACCGTGCAGTCTAACAACCAAATCAACGTACAGCTTCGCCATTATTTTCAACGAGAAGGTCATCCCATAGGGAATAAAATATTCAGACTTAGATAGTCGGTCTATAACCACCCAAATAGCATCGTATCCTCTGCTGGAGTCTAACAACCAAATCAACGTACAGCTTCGCCATTATTTTCAACGAGAAGGTCATCCCATAGGGATAAATATTCAGACTTAGATAGTCGGTCTATAACCACCCAAATAGCATCGTATCCTCTGCTGGAACGAGGCAGATGCGTCACGAAATCCATAGCTATGTGCTCCAAATTCCATTGGGGCACTTCTAAACTCTGCAACAGACCACCAGGTCTCATCCTTTCGGCCTTTACCATCTGACAGTTCAAACAACGAGCGACAAAACATCGCTCTTTAGGCCAACCCACCAAAAGTGCGGCTTCAAAGCATGGTACATCTTCCGTGCACCAGGATGAACACTATGTCTGCTGCAATGCGCTTCCCGAAGGATCTCCTCCTTCAAATCAATCAAATTGAGCACAACCAACCTGCCCCGGAAACGCAAACAACCATCGGAAGAGACAGAATAATGTTCAATTTCGCTAGCCCTGACCTTTAACTTCAACTCGTGGATAGACGGATCAGTCCTCTGAGCTGCTCGAATAGTCGAAACAATCTGTGGCTCCACTTGAAAAGAAGAAACCACGATGTAATCCTCAGCCGGGTAGAATCTCCAACCCATAGTTTTAAGATGCTCCTGATCCTTAGAGATGTACAACGACGCAAGCATATCACTAGCCTTCCTGCTCAAAGCATCGGCCACTACTTTCGACTTCCCAGGCTGGTACTTAATCTCGCAATCAAAGTCCTTTAGCAGCTCCATCCAACGACATTGTGTCATGTTCAGGTCAGGCTGTGAAAACAGATACTGCAAACTTTTGTGGTCGGAGTACACCACAAACTGCTCGCCATACAGGTAGTGACGCCAGATCTTCAACGCAAAGACCACCGCTGCTAACTCCAAATCATGGACTGGATAACGAGTCTCGTGCGGTTTCAACTGCCGTGAGGCATATGCAATGACTCGACCATTCTGCATCAAAACACAACCCAATCCATTTAGCGAAGCGTCAGAACAAACAACGAATCCACCTGTTCCGGACGGCAGAGCCAACATAGGCGCAGTAGTCAGTTTCTATTTAAGCAGTTGAAAAGCATTCTCACACTGCTCAGTCCAAACAAAACGGTTGTCCTTCTGAGTCAATTGAGTCATCGGCTTTGCAATACTAGAGAATCTCTCAATGAAGCGATGATAATAGCCAGCCAGACCCAAGAAACTACGAATCTCGGAAACATTCCTGGGACGCTCCCAGTTCAGAACGGCATCAACCTTACTGGGATCCACAGAAATCCCCTCGGCTAAAATCACATGTCCCAAGAATACGACGCGATCCAACCAGAACTCACACTTGGAGAACTTAGCATACAACTGCTGGTCTCTCAGCGTCTGAAGGACAATTCGCAAATGCTCCTTGTGCTCCAAAGGAATGTTGGAATAGACTAAGATGTCGTCAATGAACACGATCACAAACTGATCAATAAACACGTGGAAAACTCGGTTCATCAAATCCATAAAGACTGCAGGGGCATCGTCAATCCAAACGGCATAACCAAAAACTCATAATGCCCGTACCTCGTACGAAAAGCAGTCTTCGTGACATCTTGATCTCTCACTCTCAGCTGATGGTACCCTGAACGAAGATCAATCTTCGAGTACACCGCAGAACCTTGCAACTGATCAAACAGATAATCGATTCTCGACAACGGGTACTTGTTCTTGACAGTCGCTTTGATCATCTAGCAAAAATCAATGCACATCCGCATTGAGCCATCCTTCTTCTTCACAAATAAGATGGGCGCTCCCCATGGTGACATACTAGGACGATAAAACCTGTCTCCAGTAAATCATCTAACTGCATCTCAATCTTCGAGTACACCGCAGAACCTTGCAACTGATCAAACAGATAATCGATTCTCGACAACGGGTACTTGTTCTTGACAGTCGCTTTGATCATCTAGCAAAAATCAATGCACATCCGCATTGAGCCATCCTTCTTCTTCACAAATAAGATGGGCGCTCCCCATGGTGACATACTAGGACGAATAAAACCTGTCTCCAGTAAATCATCTAACTGCATCTTGAGTTCTCTCAACTCCACAGGCGCTAGACGATATGGGGCACGTGAAATCAGAGCTGCAGGCACCAGCTCTATGCTGAAGTCAATCTCCCGCCTCAGAGGGAAACCAGGAATCTCCTCCGGGAACACATCCGGGAAATGTCGCACCACGGGAATGTCACTAAGCTGCACGTGGGAAGAAGAAGACGCATCCAAAGCGTAGATCATAAAGCCAGCATTCCCCAAAGACAACAAGCTGAACATCTCCATCGCTGAGACTAAGGGAATCTTCGATCTAGAATCCTGGCCATAGAAGTCCCACTTCTCGCCAGACAAAGGCCTAAAACGAACAATTCCATGAAAACAATCCACAGAGGCCCTATAGTTGGACAACACATCCATCCCAACTATGCAATCGAAATCCCACAGCATCAATCGGATCAAGTTCGCTAACAGGACATGCTCACCAAACCGCAACACACCATCTAACAAAACCTCCTAGGAGAACAAACTCACACCGCCAGGGGTAGACACGGAAACAGCATCTCAACAAAATTGTACACAGACCATGTTCAACAACAAACGAATCAGAAATAAACGAATGCGATGCACCGGTGTCAAACAACACACGCACAGGAAAATAAAAAACAAGGCAAGTACCTGCGATAACCCGACTCGGTATCTCCTCGGCCTGCTCCCTCGTGATAGCGTTAATGTGACACCCAAACCCAATGGGGCCACGAGAATTGGAGTAAACAAAAATTTTCGAATAAAAGAAGGGCTAAAAGATAATTTGTTATAAGCTGCATCTCTTATAACTCAAAGGAAACGAAACTCAAGACCAATTCGAAATTCAGCAGATACTCAAATATGCGCGCTACTGCTAAAAACTTTTGCGGAAACAGGGTATTTCATTTAACTTTGCAATTGCGGTTTACAACAGCTGTTATTTGAGATAAATATACAACCATTGCTACTGATTTAATACAGCACAACCTAATCAAAACAATATAACTATGACACGGAAAACGTAGGCCTTGGATAAACACAACGCCACTCATCTGCTGATTCAAGTTCCACCTGCTGCTCCTCCATCAGCTGTCGTACCTGCACCATTTTAAAAGCTAGTGAGCCTAAAGGCTCAGCAAGTAAAATCTGAGTAGTAACAATTTCATAAAACGCAGGCAGACATCTGTACAATGCATATGTTAAGGAACTTCCATAAACACTGTTCTTTTCGTAAACAGTTCAATAAACATTTCAATGGCAGAAACAGGGGAAGATAGCCCAGCTTCTCATTTCTTTCAATTTCATTTTCAGTTGATCATGGCATATAAGTTCTATTTGGTCCGTGTTGCACTTTGATCAAAATGACTTTGTTATAAGCTGCATTTCTTATAACTCAAAGGAAACGAGACACAAAACAAATCGAAGATCAGCAGGTACTCAAATTTGCGCGCTACTGCTAAAACATTTGCGGAAAACAGGGTATTTCATATAAACTTTGCAATTGCGATTACAATAGCTGTTATTCGATGTAAATATACAACTCATTGCTACTGATTTAATATAGCACAACCTAATCAAAACAATATAACTATGACACGGAAAACGTAGGCCTTGGATAAACACAACGCCACTCATCTGCTGATTCAAGTTCCACCTGCTGTTCCTCCATCAGCTGTCATACCTGCACCATTTTAAAAGCTAGTGAGACTAAAGGCTCAGCAAGTAAAATCTGAGTAGCAACAATTTCATAAAACGCAGGCAGACATCTGTACAATGCATATGTTAAGGAACTTCAACATACGATATCATTTTCATAAACATTTCAATGGCAGAAACAGGGGAAGATAGCCAGTTTCTCATTTCTTTCAATTCCATTTTCAGTTGATCATGGCATATAAGTTCTATTTGGTCCGTGTTGCACTTTGATCAAAATGACTCCCGATATCAGTTTAACATATAGCTCATATGAAAGGGCAATTGACATCTTGACAACTGCTCACCCTTCTCCTTGGTGACCTTAACTATCTATGCCATAACCTAAAACATCTTTCGTTCCTTAACAATCTTTCTTTAAACATTTCTGTAAAACATCGGGTTCCATTATTTAAAACATTTGCTTCCCATTTTAAAACTTTACTGAGTATGGATTCGACTTTGGAAACATATCGTTGAACTGGAACTGATTGAGAGAAAAAAACCAGTCGAAATGAACAGTACCAGTCGCAAGACTAATACCTGCTGAAATGAAAAGAAATGCATCTGCTGGTGAACAGTACCAGTCACTAATACCTGCTGAAAAGAAATACATCTGCTGGTGAACAGTACCAGTCGCAAGAATAAATGTAAAATGAAACGATGTCGTTGGGGTGATCAGATCAGCCAAATGATACAAATCTTACTTTAGAAACAAGTATTTATATGAAAGGGATTAGTGGCAAGCTACTTGTGAAATCAAGCATGACACACTCCTAAAAGTTAGTAAAATTCCCTCCATATTATTTTAATTTGTAAAACACCAAACCCTTTTCAAAAGAAATCATTTTACCTCCTTAAAACATTTTACAATCAATTTCAAACCAACTTGTGCATTGCTCTTTGGAGTTACCTGCTGGTACCAGCCGCAGCGCACCAATACCTGCTGATATCAATAATTCAGCAGATACATAATATTTAAAATTTGCCAATTGGCCCATATGATTAATAGAATGCATAAATGTGGTCCTATGGATTTTGGGGCGTTACAGTTAACCTGAGCATGATGGGGTCTAGAGAAGAAAGGCTGAGACGACTGTCCGAACCGCGATGGACCAGGCTGCTGAAACAGCCTAAACTGAGTCCCACCTAATCGGGGCTACTGAAACTGAGGGGAACGACCCCTAGACTGACCTACTCGACCCTGAGGCTGGGCCGCGGTCTGCTGTGATCCAGCTGACGGACACACTCTAGCAAAATGCACGTACTGACCACAAAGGTTGCAGGAGCCCTGCACACCAACACACTGCGTAGACGGATGTTTTCCACCGCAAAAACCACAAAACTCAGCCCGAGAACCACTGCTACTCAAGCTGCCCGAACCAGAAGAGCCAGAACCCAACTTCTTCTTGAACTGCTGACCGCGGGGTCGAAACCTCTGACGGCCAGACTGCTGTGCTGCTGATGCTGCTAGGGCTGATGGGCTGACTGGGAGGACTGGGAAGACTGCGATCCCTGAATAGCAGGACGACTAACCTGCGCCGCCTGCTGCCTACGAGCACGACTACTCTGCAAACCCTCCTTGATATCAATAGCAGTGTCAACTACTTCAGCATAGCTCTTGGGTTTGCTGGTCAACACCATCTGATACAACTCTTCGTTCAAGCCCTCAAGAAATCTAGTGCGCTTGGCCCTCTCCCGGCCAGAAACATGAGGAACATACGCCAACAGAGAAGAAAACTTCCTAGCATACTCCCGAACAGTCATGGAACCCTGCTCCAGATGGTCGAACACCCGCTCCCGAGCGTTCACATAAGACTCGGGTACATACTCCTGCCGGAAGGTCTCGCAAAAACTGTCCCAAGAGATCCCAACATCGGTCTCCAACAAGGTACTCGAAGCGCCTCGCCACCAGCGCCCTGCAGCCTTCCTAAGCAATAGGGTCGCCAAACTCAGCCGAAGATCATCATCATACGGACCCAATCAAAAAGATCAATAATGTTACGGAGCCACGAGTCCGCATCCTCACTGGACTCATCACCATTAAAGACTGGAGTGTTCATCCACTGAAACCGTGCTATAACAACATCCATCCGCTCCACCGGGGGATGCAAGTCACCAACTTCTTCCTCCTCCTCATGCCTACTACGAGAACGACTAGGAGAGCTACGCCGATCCTCATTCTATCCTGCCGATTCCTCAAACTGTCCCCTACCTCTACCACGACGTCTAGGCGTCATCTACGAAAACACTCAACAGGATCAAGCAAAACAGAACTGATACAGCATAGATAGCACATAACACAAAAATATGCAGCACATAGTCACATAGCCAAGCACATGCAACACACAACACTGTGCCTAGACTCAAGTGTGATCAAAGAAATCGAGCTTATCCCAGCTTAAGCTCTGATACCAAAAATGTCAGGCCTCGTGCTCAAATCAGAGATAAAACATACAAACACATGCGGAAGCTACTAAAAAGCGGGTAAATTTTTCTCTTTTGGCCTGACGGTTTAAAACATTATAATTTAAAATAGTGCGATACTCAAAATAGATATCCCAGTTTAAGAAACCAACAAAACAACACAGTAATATCATCAGTATATCATACGAAAACAATAATAAGACTCCAACCACTGGATACAACAACGAAGCACAGGGCATCCCATGGCTAGCTCAACTGATACATATAAATATACTATACGCAACTGGGATACTCTAACACCTCCTGGGGCACCACCGGCTGGGTTAAAACCACGACCAGCTGTAAAACCTGGGTTTCCTGAAAACAACACAAACAGGGAAAACAACCAAGCCCCAGAGGGACATGGGGTCAAACCCCAGTACGGAGAGCAACTATAAAACAGCAGTAAACAGCAAGAATAAAATGCAGATGCTATGCATGCAACCAGGGACAACAGCCGAAGGCTACAACCAAGGACGGGAGCCAAAGAACTCAATGCACAGCTCAACGGAAATCTGCAATAGAATATGTGGCCACGGTGAGTGTAGGACATGTGGGTGCTACCCACTCACCCCTACTCGCCCACCCTTACCAGATGCATAACAACCCAACCTATGAACTGTGGTAGCTAGCCACTCGGCGCATAGGGGAAATGAGAGTACGGAATCACCGCTCGCCCTCGCATCCTGGTAAGAAAACAAAGAAACAACAACAAACAAAGGCTGCAATAGCTGAATGGAATGCGTGTAACATGCTGGAACAAAAAACATATAACCATATGCAACACAACAATTACACACGGTAAGCATACACAGCTCTCACACAGAGAAACAACACCGCACGGCAACCCAAACACAGCCATCTCGCAATTTATACAAGCCAGGTTCCACGCTGAATTACAAGCTCAAGATCCGTACCTTAATGTTGCACAACGATTATCACAAATACAGGCCCGAGAGATCTGAGTCCAACACCTGCTAAGCACACGCACAAGCAGGTTTCACGGAAACGCTAACAGAAACTCATGGCCATACACATAATTACGCGGCTGGGAGTTAAACACTCAAACCAGCAATTACTCTTCCTAAAACATCTTAACAGGAAGCTTAAGCTAAGGCTAGAACCAAGATCTCATCGAATAAAACGGAGTTCTACCTGAACTACGCAACGCACGAACACAACAGCAACTTCGTGCTTTTGCTCCAGCCAATGACAGCCTCCTAAAGTAGTATAGGAAGAAAGAGCTCTTTGAGAGGATTCCAATGCTACCTCGAACGTGAAAAATGGTGGCCGGAATCAACGGGAATCGCCGGATAAAATCAATGGGGAACACTACCCGAGGGTTTGAGAAACAGAGAACGAAGGTCGGGTAAATTTTGCTAAGTATGGGATCTGATGAAGTAATATAAGACCACGCTTCTAACATATAAATACCCACGAGAAATCTGGTTAAAAACATGCATCGAAAGAAACAGATCTCACAGCCATACAACGCATGCGCTAAAACCACGGTGAAATCTGAAATGTTAACGTTAGTGAAGTCTGAAGGCTATTTCTCATCGCTGGGGAAATCTGAAAGCCAACGCTAAAAGCTGGAAATGCTAACACTACCGCGGAGAAGTCTGAACGCTGAAACCAACTCTGGAGAGATCTGGACAATTTACACACTAGGCGCTAACACTTGCGCGCTACACAAATACGACGACGTAGCGGAGAAGTCTTGACAACAAGCATTAAACGCTAAACGCTGCCTCAATCAACAGATCTCATCCCACGCGACCAGATCTCTCATGCTAGCTCAATACGGTTTCGCACCATTTTAACTAAACGGCGTCGCGTTGCACTAACACAAAACACATGGGGAAGATGTCTACATAACCAAGCGCAACAGATTTCACCTCTACACCGGAAATCCAGACTTCACGAAACGACGGCGTTTCCTTTCCTACGGTACAAAACACGCTGCGCAAAAACAAAGGCACCAACGACCAGATTCCTCATGAAATCTGGACAGATCTCACCCAACACCGAACAGACTTCAAAAACATATTTCTCCCTCAAAATCTCAAAAATATCAATATTTCCAGAATTGCTTAAAATGTGAAATCTGACCCGAAATGCAAACCAAACTTACATACAGATATCTGAACCACCAGAAATCTCCAAAAACCGATTAATTCCAACAGTTAATCTTAATTAACTTTTCAGGTCTCACATGAAGTGTAAGGGTGTAATGTATTTTGAATTTCATATTTCATCTTCTATCGAGCTGACACAGATTTCGTGAAATCTGTGTGTATGCCATTATCTCTATTTCTGTTTGTGCTGATAAATAGCACATGGGACAGCGATTGAGAAACATGGAAGAAGTACTGTTAATTCAATTTACATTTATCATCAAATCTGAATAAATGAGAATTTTCAGTAGCATTTGATCAGTTCTTTTTAAAATCAAATTACTTGTGCATACTGTTGTTACAATTTTTTTTAAATTCTGAAAACCCCTGCTGCACAGTTCTTACTGTGTTAGTGTAGGGAGAGCTTTGTTTTAAATCTTTCAGGGAAGACCAGTTTTCGAACCCTTTCTGATTCCCACAAAAAGGGAGATAATTTATTGGTTCATGCATTTGTTATTCCAAGTTTTGTGTAAATCAAAAATGGAGAGATTGATGGATCTGTGTAAAAAAATCGAGATCTGAGTTTTGAATTACACAAAACTTGTTATTGTGTTTCTAATGTTTCTACTAAGTGTGCAGATGTTAGCTAGAAATAACAAGAGAGATTTGGACAGACGAGTGTTTATCAGAACAGTTCACATCTGGATTAGCAACGCAGATAGAAGATAAGTGTATTGAAGATTTCAGAAGTCGTGACGTCATCCAAGTTTATTGGAGACTTCAGAAATCGTGACGTCATACAAGTGGAATGAAGATTTCAGATCTCGTGACGTCATTGAGAGTTTCGCAGAAGATAAGAGAATTGAAGATTTCAGATTCCGTGACATCATCGAAAGCTGGGAAGCAGTGATATGTATCAGATCTGATACTGTAGCAGACCAAGAGAAAACGCAATTTCGGAGGCATAAACGAATGAATTTGGCATAAAAGCAGCTTAGGTCACGAGCGAAGCTGGTGAGTCTTGCTCGTTGGACCGTTTCAGAGGGAATAGCACTGGTCTCATGCGAAAAGGTAAAGTCTGATCAGATGTGAAGACAAGAGCAGTTGAGTCAGATATTGAAGACAAGAGATCTAGATTCAGCTATGAACAGAAGAACGATTCAGATGTGAGGAGAAGTCTGGATCAGCTGTGAAGAAGGAATCTGGATCAAGTGCGAAGAGAGATCTGATGTGAAGAGAGATCTGGATTTAGATGTGAAGAGAAGTCTGTTCAGCTATGAAGAGAAAGGCGAAGCAGTTGACAACAGATATGAAGATTAACTGGATCATAGAAGTCAACTGCTGAGCCTATTCAGATGTGAACATATCAGACTTTGTCAGTTGTTAACAAAGCCTATTCAGAAGTCGACAACAGCCTGCAAAATCCTGAAAATAAAGGCACAAGGACAACTCTGTCGGTACTTTACAGAACACCTTTCGAAGGGAAGAAACTTGTGTCCAACGGATTAATTTGCACAGAGGCTATTTATACAAGAAGAATTGATGAAGATGATGATGCTGAAAAGAGAGAAAAACAGAGAGAAGATAGTGGGAAGAATTACAAAGAGGTGAAACAGTTGACAACCATGGAGAAGAAGAAAATTGCAAGTGTCGAATGCTGAACTCAATCAGCTTTGAGGAAGCTCTTCCCAGATGTGTGAGATTATGTTTTGAGAGAGAGTTGAGCGTTCACTGTAAATCTCACACACAGAAAGATTCACTCACACATATATGAGAGATGTGCGATATAGAATAGTGAGTGAATCAAAACCCAAACCAAACATCAAATCTCGTCCAAGCACGAAGACGTTAAAATCTGTGTATGTAGCCTTTCTCACTGAGGCATAAAAGAAGTGATTGAGTGAACACAGCAGAGAGCTGGTGTAGAGTCTAGGAGTTCAGCCTTGGGCAGAGAATAAGTCCCAGCTGAGTGGGTTGTACATTCTGATGTATAATCAAAGTCTTCTAGTGGATATCTTCCTGAAGAAGGAAGAAGGGGAGATGTAGGATGTTATATCCGAACTTCCAGAAACAAACAGCTGAGTTATTTATTTACAGTATTCCGCATCTACTTTAACATGCATTGCATATTATTTGATTATCTGTTTTAGAGAGTGTTTTAAAATTAGAGTTCAGTTCTTGATACTTCCGCTTGGTATTTTTACTGCCAATCCAGATCTGTTCTCGGTGCTCAAACGTTCAAGAACATTGAGCTATTGCAGCTCAGTTTTTAAATAGGCATGATGTTTGTAGTAATCTATCCTAACAAGTGGTATCAGAACAGGATGTTCTTGAACGTGCATTTTATTTTAACATGTGCTATCCTTGTTTTAAAGGTTTTAAAAAGTTTTTGAAAAGCTTATTTTATGAAGAAAAGGTGAGAAATGATTTTTGAATTTCATGTTCTCTTATTCGAGCTGACACAGAATGTGCGAGTTCTGTGTGGATGCCAAGATCTTATTTTGGTTGGGCTGTTTTCAGCACATGGGACAAAATAAGAGAAATGAAAGAGAATCTTGTAGTTCAGTTATCGTTTTTATCCAAATCTGAATAAATTAAGTGATTCAGTAGCACGTGTTTGGTTTTGAAGATAAAATTTATTTAAGTGCTCTGATGGAAATGATTTTTGAATTTCATGTTCTCTTATTCGAGCTGACACAGAATGTGCGAGTTCTGTGTGGATGCCAAGATCTTAGTTTTGGTTGGGCTGTTTTCAGCACATGGGACAAAATAAGAGAAATGAAAGAGAATCTTGTAGTTCAGTTATCGTTTTTATCCAAATCTGAATAAATTAAGTGATTCAGTAGCACGTGTTTGGTTTTGAAGATAAAATTTATTTAAGTGCTCTGATGGATTTTCAAAATACTTGTTTATGCGGAAATATCTGCTGGTGCTTTGTTTTTAAATGATTTGAGCTTACATTATAAAAGATAGGGAGAGTAATAATTTTGGAATTGCAGAGCATTGTTCCAAAAGAATGTGCAGTAATATGTCTTCTGACGAGCTGAAACAGATCTTGCGAGATTTGTGTGTATGCCAAGACCTTTAATTCTGTTATGGGACAGATTTAAAGAGAAATGGAAGAGATTCTGTGAATTCCATTGTTATTCTTTTTTAATCTTTAATAATTTGAGCAATTTTTGAAGCACCATTTCAGTTTTGACCTTGTCTCTGTGTTTTGCCAAATCTGATAGTTTTTGCAATCGTATCAATGCTACAAAATGATTAAGTTTTAAAAATCATGTTATGAAGTGTAAGGGGTGTAATGTATTTTGAATTTCAGATTTCATCTTCTATCGAGCTGACACAGATTTCGTGAAATCTGTGTGTATGCCATTATCTCTATTTCTGGTTGTGCTGATAAATAGCACATGGGACAGTGATTGAGAAACATGGAAGAAGTACTGTTAATTCAATTTACATTTATCTTCAAATCTGAATAAATAAGAATTTTCAGTAGCATTTGATTGGTTCTTTTCAAAATCATATTATTTGTGCATACTGTTGTTCCAATTTTTTTTTAAATCTGAAAACCCTGCTGCCACAGTTCTTACTGTGTTAGTGTAGGGAGAGCTTTGTTTTAAATGTCAGGCCTCGTGCTCTAAACAGAGATAAAACATACAAACACATGCGGAAGCTACTAAAAAGTGGGTAAAATTTTCGCTTTTGGCCTGGCGAGTTAAAACAATATAATTTAAAATAATGCAATACTAAAAATAGATACCAGTTTATAAAAACCACTAAACAACACAAACAATATAGCATACGAAAACAAGTATCAGACTCCAACCACTGGATACAATGACAAAGCGCAGGGCATCCCCCTGGCTAAGAATACTGATACATATAAATATGCTATATGCCACTGGGATACTCTAACCACCTCCTGGGGCACCACCAGCTTGGCTAAAACCATGACCAGCTGCAAAACCTGGGTTTCCTGAAAACAACACAAAAGTATCAGACTCCAACCACTGGATACAATGACAAAGCGCAGGGCATCCCCCTGGCTAAGAATACTGATACATATAAATATGCTATATGCCACTGGGATACTCTAACCACCTCCTGGGGCACCACCAGCTTGGCTAAAACCATGACCAGCTGCAAAACCTGGGTTTCCTGAAAACAACACAACAAGGAAAACAACCAAGCCCCAGAGGGACATGGGGTCAAACCCCAGTACGGAGAGCAACTATAAAACAGCGGTAAACAGCAAGAATAAAATGCAGATGCTATGCATGAGAAAGGAAACAACAGCTCCACGGGATCTGCAACTGAATATGTGGCCACGGTGAGTGTAGGACATGTGGGAGCTACCCACTCACCCCTACTCGCCCACCCTTACCAGATGCATCAACAACCCAACCTATGAACTGTGGTAGCTAGCCACTCGGCGCATAGAGAAAATGAGAGTGCGGAATCACCGCTCGCCCTCGCATCCTGGTAAGTAAACATAACAACAACAACGAAGCAATGGCTACAAAAGCTGAACGGAGATGCAAATGCGTGTATGCAACATGCTGGAATAACAAGCATATAAACATATGCGAAACAACAATAGCATCAGCAAGATACACCACATAACCAACAGTCATCTCACAAAACAGCAGCCAGCAATAGCCATCTCACAAATTATCCAAGCCATAACATCGCTGTATTACAAGCTCCAATCCGTACCTCAATTCCTAGCACAATTTCCACAATCAAAGAGCCCGAGAGATCTAAGTCCAACACCTGCTAACACACGCACAAGCAGGTTCAGGGAAATACCAATAGAACTCACGGCCAAACACTGGCTGGGAGCAACAACTCAACCAGCAACTACACAACCCATACAACTATAAAAGGAGCTTAAAACAAGGCCTAGAACAAGATTCCAGCAACTGAATTCGAAAGCTACCTGCGTACACAACACTCGGCCTAAAGACGATAACTTCGAGCTTTTGTTCTAGCCAACGATAGCCTCCAAAATGGGTAAGAGATGAAAGAGCTTCTCAAGAGGATATCAACGCTACCTCGCACGTCCAAAACGATGGCCGGAAACGATGGGAATTCGCCGGAAAATCTCACGATGAACAGTACTAGGGTTCGAAGAACAGAGGTCGACAACCAAGATAATATTTCGCTAAGTATGAGATCTGGTACTTGAAATCGAAGACCAAGTCTTCCTTAAATACACGCGTAAGAGCTGGTTGAAATCATCCACCGACATAACCAGTCGATGCACGCTACAAACAAATACAACCAGCTGATGCAAAGAAACCAACTGCTGAATTCTCAACCAACGCTAATCAAAACGGTGTCGCAGCGACTTAACAAAACGATGTCGCGCCGCATACGTCATTAAATCTGCCACCAGCTGGTTGCCTAAAACCATCGGCTGGTTCTCAAATCCAAAAGCTGGATTATATAACACTCAAAAGCTGATACCAGACGTTGCATCAAAATGCTGCGTTCCAACTTAATAAAACGGCATCGCATAGCTTACGTCATCAAATCCGGTCGATAACCCTCGCGCAATACCAGCCGCAAGCTATAGTAAAGTTGACCATCGTTGACATCTACTCTCAGCTGGACAACCAGAAGGCACACACGAACCGATCCCACCAGCTGGTACCAGACGCAACACTCAAAACGGCGTCGCACCAACTTAACTAAACGCTGTCGTTTTTGCCATTGAATACAAACACACCAATGCAACGGCTGGATACTAAATACGCTACCAGTCTTCATAGAAACGACGGCGTAGCGAGATCTCGTGCTTACCAATTAAACCGTTGCGGCTGGATTTGCCACCGACCAGCTGCTACAACAAAACCAGCTCATACCTCCCAAAACTCAAAAATAAGAAAACTTCCAGAATCGCTCTAAATGTGATTTCCGGCTCGAAAATGCAAACCAAACTTACTAACAGAGGTCTGAACCACCATAAATCTCTAAGAACCGATTAATTCCAACCAAATTAATCTTATACAATTCCAGGTCTCACATTTCTCCCCCACTAAAAATGATTTCGTCCCCGAAATCAAACAACAATCTGGAAATACAACTAAACAGCAGGATACACAACAGAACTCTGCCTAACAAAACAAGAGTTCAAGATTACTTAGCAAACAATTAACAACAACTAGGGAAGAAATGCAACCAAAAGCTACAAACTACTGGAATTTAGCTCAACAACTACTCAAACAGATGCGGCTGCATATTTTCTTCCAGCTCCCAAGTAGCCTCTTCCATTCCATGTTTGCTCCACTGCACCATCACCAACGGAATGGTCTTATTTCTCAGCTATTTCTCTTTTCTACCAAGGATTTGCAAGGGATATTCATGATAGCTCAACGACTGATATAACTCCACCTCGTAAGTCCTAAGCACATGAGACGGATCTGGCTCGTACTTCCTCAATATGGAAACATGAAAGACGTCATGAAGAGAAGACAACTCTGACGGCAACAACAGCCGATACGCCAAAGGGCCAATCCTCTCAACAATCTCATACGGTCCGACGTAACGAGGGGCTAACTTTCCCTTGTGTCCGAAGCACATGATACTGCGAAACGGAGAAACTTTGAGAAATACACGATCACCAACCTGAAAATCAAGAGGTCGACGCCTCTTATTCGTATAACTGGCTTGGCGATCCTGGGCAGCTTTCATCCGCTGTCTAATAAGATCCACATGATCTTTCATTTGCTGCACAAATTCAGGGGCAGATAGCTGCTTCTCCCCCACTTCTTCCCAACATACCGGAGATCTGCACTTTCTACAATACAAAGCCTCAAACGGCGCCCTTCCAATCGTCACTTGGTAGCTGTTATTGTAGGAAAACTCTACTAAAGACAACGCGTCTTGCCAGCTACCTCCGAAATCCAACACAACAGCTCGCAACATGTCCTCCAACGTCTGGATAGTTCGCTCAGATTGGCCATCTGTCTGGGGGTGATATGCGGTGCTCATTGCATTGTAGGAAAACTCTACTAAAGACAACGCGTCTTGCCAGCTACCTCCGAAATCCAACACAACAGCTCGCAACATGTCCTCCAACGTCTGGATAGTTCGCTCAGATTGGCCATCTGTCTGGGGGTGATATGCGGTGCTCATTGCCAATCTGGTACCCAAAGCTGTTTGCAAAATTTTCCAAAACCTGGAAGTAAACCTCGGATCTCGGTCGGAAATGATCGAAACAGGCACACCGTGCAGTCTAACAACCAAATCAACGTACAGCTTCGCCATTTTTTTCAACGAGAAGGTCATCCCATAGGGAATAAAATGTTCAGACTTAGATAGTCGGTCTATAACCACCCAAATAGCATCGTATCCTCTGCTGGAACGAGACAGATGCGTCACAAAATCCATAGCTATGTGCTCCAAATTCCATTGGGGCACTTCTAAACTCTGCAACAGACCACCAGGTCTCATCCTTTCGGCCTTTACCATCTGACAGTTCAAACAACGAGCGACAAAACATCGCTCTTTAGGCCAGCCCACCAAAAGTGCGGCTTCAAAGCATGGTACATCTTCCGTGCACCAGGATGAACACTATGTCTGCTGCAATGCGCTTCCCGAAGGATCTCCTCCTTCAAATCAATCAAATTGGGCACAACCAACCTGCCCCAGAAACGCAAACAACCATCGGAAGAGACAGAATAATCTTCAAGTTCGCCAGCCCTGACCTTTAACTTCAACTCGTAGATAGACGGATCAGTCCTCTGAGCTGCTCGAATAGTCGAAACAATCTGTGGCTCCACTTGAAAAGAAGAAACCAGTACATAATCCTCAGCTGGGTAGAATCTCCAACCCGTAGTGTTAAAATGCTCTTGATCCTTAGAGATATACAATGACGCAAGCATCTCACTAGCCTTCCTGCTCAAAGCATCGGCCACTACGTTCGACTTCCCAGGCTGGTACTTAATCTCACAATCAAAGTCCTTTAGCAGCTCCATCCACCGACGTTGTCTCATGTTCAAGTCAGGCTGCAAAAACAGATACTGCAAACTTTTGTGCTCGGAGTATACCACAAACTGCTCGCCATAGAGGTTTAGAGATATACAATGACGCAAGCATCTCACTAGCCTTCCTGCTCAAAGCATCGGCCACTACGTTCGACTTCCCAGGCTGGTACTTAATCTCACAATCAAAGTCCTTTAGCAGCTCCATCCACCGACGTTGTCTCATGTTCAAGTCAGGCTGCAAAAACAGATACTGCAAACTTTTGTGCTCGGAGTATACCACAAACTGCTCGCCATAGAGGTAGTGATGCCAGATCTTCAACGCAAAGACCACCGCTGCTAACTCCAAATCGTGGACTGGATAACGAGTCTAGTGCGGTTTCAACTGCCGCGAGGCATACGCAATGACTCGACCATTCTGCATCAAAACACAGCCCAATCCATTGAGCAAAGCGTCAGAGCAAACAATGAATCCACCTGTTCCAGACGGCAGAGCCAACACAGGCATAGTAGTCAATTTCTCCTTAAGCAGACTGCTCAGTCCAAACAAAACGCTTGTCCTTCTGAGTTAATTGAGTCATCGGCTTTGCTATACTTGAGAATCCTTCAATGAAGCGACGATAATAGCCAGCCAGACCCAAGAAACTACGAATCTCGAAAACATTCCTGGGACGCTCCCAGTTCAGAACGGCATCAACCTTGCTAGGATCTATAGAAATCCCCTCGACTGAAATCACATGTCCCAAGGATACGACGCGATCCAACCAGAACTCGCACTTGGAGAACTTTGCATACAACTGCTGGTCTCTCAGCGTCTGAAGGACAATACGCAAATGCTCCTTGTGCTCCAAAGGAGTCTTCGAATAGACTAAGATGTCGTCGATGAACACGATCACAAAATGATCAATACACTCGCGGAAAACTCTGTTCATCAGGTCCATAAAGACTGCAGGGGCATTAGTCAAATCAAACGGCATAACCAGAAACTCAAAATGCCCGTACCTCGTACGAAAAGCAGTCTTCGCGACATCTTGATCTCTCACCATCAACTGGTGATACCCTGAACGCGGGAAGAAGAAGTCGCATCCAAAGAGTAGATCAAGACCCAAAGACAACAAGCTGAACATTTCCATAGCTGAGATCAATGAGATCTTCGATCTAGAATCCTGGCCATATAAGTCCCACTTCTCGCCAGACAAAGGCCTAAAGCGCACAATCCCATGGAAGCAGTCCACGGAGGCCCTATAGTTGGACAGCACATCCATCCCAACTATGCAATCGAAATACCAAAGAATCAAACGGATCAAGTTCGCTAACAGGACATGCTCACGAAACAGCAACACGCCATCCAACAAAACCTCCTGGGAGAACAGGCTCACACCACCAGGGGTAGAGACAGAAACGGCATCACGCAAAGAAATGATACACAGACCATGCTCAACAACAAACGAATCAGAAATAAACGAATGCGATGCACCGGTGTCAAACAACACACGCACAGGAAAATCAAAAACAAGGCAAGTACCTCTGATCAACCGACTCGGTGTCTCCTCGGCCTGCTCCCTAGTGATGGCAGTAACCTGAGCATGCTGGGGTCCAGAGAAGAAAGGCTGAGACGATTGTCTGAACCGCGATGGACCAGGCTGCTGAAATGGCCTAAACTGAGTCTCACCCAATCGGGGCTGCTGAAACTGAGGGGAACGACCCCTAGACTGACCTCCTAGACCCTGAGGCTGGGCCGCGGTCTGTTGTGATCCAGCTGACGGACACACTCTAGCAAAATGCCCGTACTAACCACAGAGGTTGCAGGAACCCTGCACACCAACACACTGCGTAGAAGAATTCTTTCCACCGCAAAATCCACAAAACACAGCCCGAGAACCACTGATACTCGAGCTGCTGGAACCAGAAGAGCCAAAACCCGACTTCTTCTTGAACTGCTGGCCGCGGGGTCTAAACCTCTGACGGCCAGACTGCTGAGCCACCTGCTGCTGATGCTGATGCTGCTGGGGCTGATGGGCTGACTGGGAGGACTGGTAAGACTACGCTCCCTGAATAGCAGGACGACTAACCAGCACCGCCTACTGCCTGCGAGCACGAAGACTCTGAAAACCCTCCTCGATATCAATAGCAGTGTCAACTTCTTCAGCATAGCTCTTGGGTTTGCTGGTCAACACCATCTGATACAACTCTTCGTTCAAGCCCTCCAGAAATCTAGTCCACCCTCTCCCGACCAGGTGTCAACTTCTTCAGCATAGCTCTTGGGTTTGCTGGTCAACACCATCTGATACAACTCTTCGTTCAAGCCCTCCAGAAATCTAGTCCACCCTCTCCCGACCAGAAACATGGGGAACGTACGCCAACAGAGAAGAAAACTTCCTAGCATACTCCCGAACAGTCATGGAACCCTGCTCCAGATGGTCGAACTCCGGCTCCCGGGCGTTCGCATAAGACTCGGGTACATACTCCTGTCGGAAGGTCTCGCAGAAACTGTCCCAAGAGATCCCAACACCGGTCTCTAACAAGGTACTCGAAGCGCCTCGCCACCAGCGCTCCGCCGCCTTCCTGAGCAAGAGGGTCGCTAAACTCAGCCAAAGATCATTATCATACTACAACCGATCGAAAAGACCAATCATATTCCGGAGCCACGAGTCTGCATCCTCACTGGACTCGTCACCATTAAAGACTGGAGGGTTCATCCGCTGAAACCGTGCTATAACAACATCCATCCGCTCCACCGGGGGAGGCAAGTCACCAACATCCTCCTCCTCCTCATGCCGACTACGAGAACGGCTAGGAGCGCTACGTCGATCCTCATTCTGTCCTGCCGATTCCTCAAACTGCCCCCTACCTCTACCATGACGTCTAGGCGGCATCTACAAAAACACTCAACAGGATCAAGAAAGACAGAACGGATACAGCATAGAACACATAAATATGCAGCACGTAATCACATAGTCAAGCACATGCAACACACAACACTGTGCTTAGACTCAAGTGTGATCAAAGAAATGGAGCTTATCCCAGCTTAAGCTCTGATACCAAAAATGTCAGGCCTCGTGCTCTAATCAGAGATAAAACATACAAACACATGCGGAAGCTACTAAAAAGTGGGTAAAATTTTCGCTTTTGGCCTGACGAGTTAAAACAATATAATTTAAAATAATGCAATACTAAAATAGATCCCAGTTTATAAAAACCACTAAACAACACAAACAATATAGCATACGAAAACAAGTATCAGACTCCAACCACTGGATACAATGAAAAATTGCATGGCATCCCCTGGCTAAGAATACTGATACATATAAATATGCTATACGCCACTGGGATACTCTAACCACCTCCTGGGGCACAACAAGCTGGGCTAAAACCACGACCAGCTGTAAAACCTGGGTTTCCTGAAAACAACACAACATGGAAAACAACCAAGCCCCAGAGGGACATGGGTCAAACCCCAGTACGGAGATCAACTATAAAACAGCGGTAAACAGCAAGAATAAAATGCAGATGCTATGCATGAGAAAGGAAACAACAGCTCAACGGGATCTGCAATAGAATATGTGACCACGGTGAGTGTAGAACATGTGGGAGCTACCCACTCACCCCTACTCGCCCACCCTTACAAGATGCATCAACAACCCAACCTATGAACTGTGGTAGCTAGCCACTCGGCGCATAGGGAAAATGAGAGTGCGGAATCACCGCTCGCCATCGCATCCTTGTAAGTAAACAGAACAACAACAACGAAGCAATGGCTACAAAAGCTGAACGGAGATGCAAATGCGTGTATGCAACATGCTGGAATAACAAGCATATAAACATATGTTGTATGCAACATGCTGGAATAACAAGCATATAAACATATGCGAAACAACAATAGCATCAGCAAGTATACACCACATAACCAACAGTCATCTCACAAAATAGCAACCAGCAATAGCCATCTCACAAATTATCCAAGCCATAACATCGCTGTATTACAAGCTCCAATCCGTACCTCAATTCCTAGCACAATTTCCACAATCAAAGAGCCCGAGAGATCTAAGTCCAACACCTGCTAACACACGCACAAGCAGGTTCAGGGAAATACCAATAGAACTCACGGCCAAACACTGGCTGGGAGAAACAACTCAACCAGCAACTACACAACCCATACAACTATAAAAGGAGCTTAAAACAAGGCCTAGAACAAGATTCCAACAACTGAATTCGAAAGCTACCTGCGTACACAACACTCGACCGAAAGACAGTAGCTTCGAGCTTTTGTTCTAGCCAACGATAGCCTCCAAAATGGGTAAGATATGAAAGAGCTTCTCAAGAGGATTCCAACGCTACCTCGCACGTCCAAAATGATGGCCGGAAATGATGGGAATTCACCGGAAAAGCTCAAGGTGAATAGTACTAGGGTTCGAAGAACAGAGGTCGACAACCAAGATAATATTTCACTAAGTATGGGATCTGGTACTTGAAATCGAAGACCAAGTCTTCCTTAAATACACGCGTAAGAGCTGGTTGAAATCATCCACCGACATAACCAGTCGACCCACGCTACAAACAAACACAACCAGTTGATGCAAAGAAACCAGCTGCTGAATTCTCAACCAACGCTAATCAAAACGGTGTCGCAGCGACTTAACGAAACGATGTCGGGCCGCATACGTCATCAAATCTGCCACCATCTGGTCGTCTAAAACCATCGGCTGGTTCTCAAATCCAAAAGCTGGATTATATAACACTCAAAAGTTGATACCAGACGTTGCATCAAAACGCTGCGTTCCAACTTAATAAAACGGCGTCGCATAGCTTATGTCATCAAATCCGGTCGATAACCCTCGCTCAATACCAGCCCCAAGCTACAGTAAAGTTGACCATCGTTGACATCTACTCTCAGCTGGACAACCAGCAGGCACACACGAACCGATCCCACCAGCTGGTACCAGATGCAACACTCAAAACGGCGTCGCACCAACTTAACGAAACGCTGTCGTTTTTTCCATTGAATACAAACACACCAATGCAACGGCTGGATACTAAATACGCTACCAGACTTCATAGAAACGACGGCGTAGTGAGATCTCGCGCTTATCAATTAAACCGTTGCAGCTGGATTTGCCACCGGCCAGCTGCTACAACAAAACCAGCTCATACCTCCCAAAACTCAAAAATACGAAAACTTCCAGAATCGCTCTAAATGTGATTTCCGGCTCGAAAATGCAAACCAAAGTTACTAACAGAGGTCTGAACCACCAGAAATCTCTAAGAACCAATTAATTCCAACCAAATTAATCTTATACAATTCCAGGTCTCACATTAAATCTTTCGGGGAAGACCAGTTTTCGAACCCTTTTTGATTCCCACAAAAAGGGAGAGAATTTGTTAGTTCATACATTTGTTATTCCAAGTTTTGTGTAAATCAAAAAGGGAGAGATTGATGGATCTGTGTAAACAGATCCAGATCTGAGTTTTGAATTACACAAAACTTGTTATTGTGTTTCTAATGTTTCTACTAAGTGTGCAGATGTTATCTAGAAATACAACAAGAGAGATCTGGACAGACGAGTGTTTATCAGAACAGTTCACAGCTGGATTAGCAACATAGACATAAGATAAGTGTATTTAAGATTTCAGAAGTCGTGACGTCATCCAAGTTTATTGAAGATTTCAGAAGTTGTGACGTCAAACAAGTGGAATGAAGATTTCAGATCTCGTGACGTCATTTAGAGTTTCGCAGAAGATAAGAGAATTCAAGATTTCAGATTTCGTGACGTCATCGAAAGCTGGGCAGCAGTGAGATGTATCAGATCTGATACTGTAGCAGACCAAGAGCTGAAAATAGTAAAACGCAATTTCGGAGGCCTAACCGAAGGAATTTAGCAGAAAAGCATCTTAGGTCACGAGCGAAGCTGGTAAGTCTTGCTCGTTGGACCGTTTCGGAGGGAATAGCACTGGTCTCATGCGAAAAGGTGAAGTCTGATCAGATGTGAAGACAAGAGCAGATATTGAAGACAAGAGATCTAGATTCAGCTATGAACAAAAGAACGATTCAGATGTGAGGAGGAGTCTGGATCAGATGTGAAGAAGGAATCTGGATCAAGTGCGAAGAGAGATCTGATGTGAAGAGAGATCTGGATTCAGATGTGAAGAGAAGTCTGTTCAGGTATGAAGAGAAAGGCGAAGCAGTTGAAAACAGATATGAAGATTAACTGGAGCATAGAAGTCAACTGCTGAGCCTATTCAGATGTGAACATATCAGACTTTGTCAGTTGTTAACAAAGCCTATTTAGAAGCCGACAAACGCCTGAAAATAAAGGACACAAGGACAACTCTGTCGATACTTTACAGAACACCTTTCAACGGGAAGAAACTTGTGTCCAACGGATTAATTTGCACAGAGGCTATTTATACAAAAAGAATTGATGAAGATGATGATGCTGAAAAGAGAGAAAAACAGAGAGAAGATAGTGGGAAGAATTACAAAGAGGTGAAGCAGTCGACCACCATGGAGAAGAAGAAAATTGCAAGTGTCGAATGCTGAACTCAATCAGCTTTGAGGAAGCTCTTCCCAGATGTGTGAGATTATGTTTTGAGAGAGAGTTGAGCGTTCACTGTAAATCTCACACACGCAAAGATTCACTCACACATATATTAGAGATGTGCGATATAAAATAGTGAGTGAATCAAAACCCAAGCCAAACATCAAATCCAGTCCAAGCACGAAGACGTTAAACTCTGTGTATATAGTCTTTCTCACTGAGGCAAAAAAGAAGTGATTGAGTGAACACAGCAGAGAGCTGGTGTAGAGTCTAGGAGTTCAGCCTTGGGCAGAGAATAAGTCCCAGCTGAGTGGGTTGTACATTCTGATGTATAATCAAAGTATTCTAGTGGATACCTTCCTGAAGAAGGAATAAGGGGAGTTGTAGGATGTTATATCCGAACTTCCAGAAACAAACAGCTGAGTTATTTATTTATAGTATTCCGCATCTACTTTAACACGCATTGCATACTATTTGACTATCTGTGTTAGAGAGTGTTTTAAAATTAGAGTTCAGTTCTGGATACTTCCGCTTGGTATTTTTACTGCCAATCCAGATCTGTTCTCGATTCTCAAACATTCAAGAACATTGAGCTATTGCAGCCCAGTTTTTAAATAGGCATGGTGTTTGTAGTAATCGATCCTAACATGGTCCATGAGTACAGAAAGCTTTCTCAAACATTCGAGAAAGTCAAGGCTGAAAACAATGGTTTGAAAAATAGTTCAGTAGAACCAAGCTCCTCTCGACTTGGGGAAACTGACAGTTTACTAATCGAGTTGAGTAAGCTGAATACTGAGAATGAATCGTTAAGATTAAGATCATGTGAGCTTGAATCTGAAAACTAAAGGTAAATCTGGTGATAAGCTCCTGGACCCAGTCTTCTGTTTCTCTAAGCAAGCTGTATGAAACTCAAAAGCCTTTAAATGATAAATCTGGCTTAGGTTTCAATGGTGGAGAAAATAGCTCTGGAGAGACCTGTACTCAGTCAAATCTGGTATATGACAAGTTCAAAAAGATGAATTTTTTCAAAGCCAGTGTGCTACACAACACTTGTGAGTCGGTAAAGTATGATGACCAGACCTCTGGGCAATTGAACCAAAAAGGAAAAGCTGGTATCGGGTATATCAGACCTGAGAACTCTAAGCCAAGCTGGCTAAAGAACAGACTTGACAAAGAGAAAGAGAGAGCTGGCTCTAAGTCGTCTGTTCCTCACCAGCCCACGCGTGGTCCTAAGAAGGTCAATTCTGTTTGGAGAAAGGTTCAGCCCCGAAGAGATCTGAATGGTCCACATACTAAACCAAAGCTCAATAGATCTAACCATATTTCTGCACACACCCTTATGGACTTTCATACTGGGAAAACTATTAATGTAATTCAGGTATGGGTCCCGAAAGGGGTAATACGTTCTGGACCCAAGTAAAATTGGGTACCAAAATCTGTTTTCGTGTTTGCAGGGTAACATGTACAAAGCTGCAGATGAGTCAATCGTATGGTACCTGGATAGCGGTTGTGCACGTCACATGACAGGAGACCCAAAGCTGCTATCAGATGTGACACCTCACAAAGGAGCAAAAATCATTTTTGTCGATAACTCACATGGTAACACTGTGGGTAAGGGTAAGCTTACCCACGGTAACATTTCAATATCTGATATTTTAGTTTTTGAGAATTTGTGCTACAATCTAATTAGTATAAGTCAGCTGTGTGACAAGGGTTACACAGTTAGCTTGTGAGACCCGAAAGCTGATGAGATTAATTGAGTTAATTAATCGGGTTTTATTGAGATCAGCTTTGAGTTGTTGAGCTTGGAGAAGCTATCGGGTTTTTGTTTTAGCCCTTAGAACAGTTCTGGAGAGTTAGAGTTGGCACGAAATCTGTTCAGTAGCTAATGTGGGGTCATCGCTGAATGTTAGCGTTCAGCAGTGATGACGTCAGCAGTGGTTGCTGAGTGGTTGTATTCAGAAGTCGTAGCAAGACCTGTTGTTGCTGAGCAGTAGAGAGAGCGCTAGCGTGTTTCAGCAGTGAGTAGCTATACGTCGTCGTTTGGATTAGTTGGAACGACAGCGTTTTGGATTAGCGAAGAAAAATCAGCTGTGAGTTGCGTTAGCGTCAACTGTGTGAGAGATATGTTGTTGCGTTGCGAAAAGATGTTGGTTAGTTGTTCAGCAGTGAGTAGCGGGTGACGTGTCCAGTTGCGACAGTAATTCTCTGTGACGTCGTTTGAGTTAGTAGCGATCGCTGTTGTAGCGTAGAGTGATATCTGTTGCAAGATCTGTTTGCATGCAGGAATATCTGTTGCGATAGTTTAAGTATTGGTGGATACTGTTCCTTCAGCTGTGATCAGCTTTGACTTATATTAGAGGACATGGTCTTCGATTAGAGTATCCAGTTTCCATACTTAGAATATTTCCCGATTTCCAATTTCTGTCGCGATACCCTAGCTACTGTTCATCGAACCCTATCTTCTTCGATTGTCGACGGTAGACAGCTCCGATTGAAGTGAGAGTGGTAGCGTTCGACTCCTCTTGCTGAGACTTTTCGTTTGGATATTACCTTCGAACGTTTGCTTGAAGCTGGAGAGGTGTGCGAATACATCTCCCTTGTGTAGTATGTTATAATAAGCGTCGGATTCCGCTCCTAGCTTGTTGGGGTAAGTAAAGTTCCTGCCTTTGAGCTTTGTTTAGAGCTTTCTGTTGAGTTAGAAAGGTAGGATTAGCACTGGTGGAGTTTGTAACTCCGAGCTGTTGTTTTCTGTTCTTCGGTCCCTGAGGAATTGTGTGTTACCGTTGAGCAGGTGGTAGATCTGTGTGCTCCGGACGTCATTGTGGCAATCTGCTGTAGATTGTTGCACAGAGAATTGAGGTACGGATGTGAGCTTGTTACACTTAGGATTGATCATGGATTATGTGCTTTGCTGTGTATGCTCTGTGCTGTTATCGTTTGCGCCTTGTTATGATATAAGCTGTTGCATTTGTATACACGCATTATCCTGTTGAGCTCTATTTTGCTAGTTGTGCCTGTTCAGTTGATTGAAGAATACCAGGATGCTGTATTCGAGGACGAGCGGGTAGTTCCCGTATACCTCGGAGGCGAGCGGGTAACTCCTGTACCTCATCTCCCTGCTGGGTTTGTTAGCCGCTATGAGCGGAGTGGGTAGCTCCCACTTCTCATGAGTGCGCAACAGCAGGTGCAGCTGTCTTTTTACCATCTGGTATGGTGTACTGGAGATGAGTGGGTAGCTCCCATGTGCTCAGTATACCCGTGGCCACTGATTATCGTTCCTTGATCAGATCTTGCTGTTGAGCTGTTTTTGAGATCATTTGGCTCCCTGCTTTCGGTTGTAGCCTTGATTCCTTGCATAGCATTTGCATATTTATCTGTTGCTATTTCCTTATGCTGTTTGTATTGCTCTCCGTACTGGGGGTTTGACCCCGATGTCCTTTGGGGCTTGTGTATTGTTGCCTGTATGTGTTTTCAGGTTTCCCAGGTTTCTCTGCTGGTCGTGGCTTTGACCCAGCTGGAGGTACCCCAGGAGGTGTATAGAGTGTCCCAGTTAGCGTATAGCATATATGTACTAGTACTGTCAGCCGGGGAATGCCCTGTGCTTGTGGGATTGTGTTATCCGTTGTAGTACTGGTATTTGTAATTGTTTAAATGTTGTACTGTTGTACTGAGTGTTTGTAAAATACTGGGAATACTTTGAGTATTGTGTATTTTAAATTATATGTTTTAAACCGTCAGGCCTAAAGCGAAAATTTTAAGCCACTTTTTGTATGCTTCCGCTATTGTTGTGTGGTTTAACTCTGAGTAGAGCACGAGGCCTGACATTTTTGGTATCAGAGCTTAAGCTGGGATAAGCTCGATTTTCTGTTGATCACACTTGAGTGTAGGCACAGTGTTGTGTGTTGCATGTGCTTGATTATGTGATCTATTTTCTACATTTAATTGTGATGTATCTATTCTGTTGTGATCTTACCCTATTAGTGTTTCTTATATGCCGCCTAGACGTAGGGGTAGAGGTAGAGGGCAGATTCCGGAAGAGTCTGAAGGTCAGATAGAAGGAGATCAGCGTAGTTTTCCCCACCGTGGTCGTGGTAGGCACGCCGAGGATGAGGTTGACGAGTTGGCTGCCCGAGTGAACGACATGGAGCTCGTTATGGCGAGGTTTCAGCATATGAATCCTCAGGTTTTCAATGGGGATGAGTCTAGTGCTTATGCAGATTCGTGGTTGCAGCATGTCACGGGTTTGTTTAACCGTGTGCAGTAGGATGATGAACTCAAGTTGAGTCTGGCTACTTTTCAGTTGAGGAAAGGTGCAGAGCGTTGGTGGAGAGGCGCTTCGAGGACTTTGGAAGAGACTGGAGTAGGGATTACGTGGGATAGTTTTTGTGTTGCTTTTCGTCAGGAGTATGTCCCGGAGTCCTACGTGAACGCCCGTGAGTGTGAGTTCGATAATTTAGAGCAAGGCAGTATGTCTGCTAGAGAGTATGCCCGCATGTTTCTGGTCAGAATAGAGCGAAGAGAACTAGGTTTCTTGAGGGGTTGAACGAGGAGTTGTATTCCTTGGTTTTGGCTAGCTCTCAGAAGAGCTATGCAGAGGCGGTGGACATTGCGATCGACATCGAGGAAGGTTTGAGGAACCGTCGGTCTCGTGGTAGGCCGCAGGTGGCGCAGAGTAATCGTCCAGTGGTTCAGGGGCGCAACCTTCCCAGTCTGTGCAGTCGTCTCAGCCACCCCAACAGAAGCAACAAGTAGCCCAACAGTTTGGACATCAGAGGTTTAGGTCTCGTGGTAAGCAGTTTAAGAAGAAGTCTAGTTCTTCTCGTTCTGGTAGTTTCAGCAGCGGTGGTACCAAAGTGGAGTATTGTGGCCAGTGTGGTGGAAAGCACCCTACAGCGCAGTGTGTAGGTGTACAGGGTTCTTGTAATGTCTGTGGTCAGTACGGACACTTTGCTAGAGTGTGTCCTTTGTCTGGATCGTAGCATACCGCAGTTCCACCGTAGGGTCGAGGTGGATCGTCTAGAGGTCGTTCTGCTTTTCCTGTTCAGCAGCAGAGGTTGGGGGAGCCTCAGTTTAGGTCGTTTAAGCAGCCTGGTCCTTCGCGGTTTGGACAGTCTTCCCACCCTTAGTTTTCTGGACCTCAGTTTGCCCAAGTGAACTCCATGACTAGGGAGCAGGTGGAGAGCACACCGGGCGGAGGGATTATCTCAGATACTTGCTTTCTCTTTGATTTTCCTGCGCGTGTGTTGTTTGATACAGGAGCGTCGCATTCTTTTGTTTCTGATGCATTTGTGTTGAGCATGGTTTGCATACCACTACCTTGTGTGATGTTGTATCTGTTGCGACTCCTGCCGGTGCGAGCTTGTTCTCCCAGGAGATTTTGTTGAATGGTGTTCTTAGGTTTGGCGAGAGTGTGTTGTTAGCCAACCTGATCAGGCTAGTGATGTGGGATTTTGACTGTATAGTGGGAATGGATGTGTTGTCTAGCTATAGGGCCACTGTGGATTGTTTCCATGGCGTTGTGCGATTTAGGTCCCAGTCTGGAGAGAAATGGAATTTCTACGGCCAAGATTCCAGTCAAAGATTCCTTTAGTCTCTGCGATGGAGATGTTTAGCCTGTTGTCGCTTGAGAATGCTGGTTTCATGATCTATGCCTTAGATGCGTCTTCTTCTTCGAGCGTAGGGCTTAGTAGAGTCCCTGTGGTTCGAAATTTCCCGGATGTGTTTCCGGAGGAGATTCCTGGTTTTCCTCCGAGGCGGGAGATAGACTTCAGCATTGAGTTGGTTCCTGGTACAGCTCCGATTTCACGTGCTCCGTATCGTTTAGCGCCTGCTGAGTTGAGGGAGCTTAAGGAGCAGCTTAGTGATTTGCTGGAAAAGGGATTCATTAGGCCTAGCATGTCCCCGTGGGGAGCGCCTATCTTGTTTGTTAAGAAGAAGGATGGGTCGATGAGGATGTGTCTCGACTTTAGGCAGTTGAACAAGGCGACAGTGAAGAACAAGTACCCTTTGCCTAGGATCGATGATCTTTTTGACTAGTTGCAAGGGTCTTCCGTGTTTTCAAAGATCGATTTGCGTTCTGGGTATCATCAGTTGAGCATCCGTGAGCAAGATGTTGAGAAGACTGCATTTCGTACGAGGTATGGGCATTACGAGTTTCTAGTTATGCCTTTTGGTTTGACGAATGCACCCGCAGTTTTCATGGATTTGATGAATAGAGTCTTTAAAGAGTTCATCTATCAGTTTGTGATTGTGTTCATCGATGACATTTTGGTGTACTCTAAGACTTCGTTGCAACACAAAGAGCATTTGATTCTAGTTCTTCAGAAGCTTCGAGACTCGTAGCTGTATGCTAAGTTCTCCAAGTGCGAGTTTTGGTCCGAGTCGTGTTTCTGGGTCATGTGATTTCTGTTGATGGTATTTCTGTGGATCCCAGTAAGGTTGAGGCTGTTCTTAACTGGAAGCATCCCAAGAGTGTTGCTGAGATTCGTAGTTTCTTGGGATTGGCTGGCTATTATCGACGGTTTATAGATGGATTCTCTAGTATAGCAAAGCCAATGACGCAGTTGACTCAAAAGGACAAGCGTTTTGTTTGGACTGAGCAATGCGAGAATAGTTTTCTGTTGCTCAAAGAGAAGCTAAATAATGCACCTGTGTTAGCTCTGCCGTGTGGTTCAGGTGGTTTTGTTGTTTGTGCAGATGCTTCCTTGAATGGATTGTGTTGTGTGTTGATGCAGAATGGTCGAGTCATTGCTTATGCTTCTCGGAAGTTGAAGCCGCATAAGACTCGTTACCAGTTCATGATTTGGAGTTAGCAGCAGTGGTTTTTGCTTTGAATATTTGGCGCCACTACCTGTTTGGTGAGCAGTTTGTGGTGTACTCCGACCACAAGAGTCTTCAGTATCTGTTTTCTAAGTCAGATTTGAAAATGAGACATCGTAGATGGATGGAGATGCTAAAGGATTTTGATTGTGAGATCAAATACCAGCCTGGGAAGATGAATTTAGTTGCTGATACATTGAGCAGAAAGGCTCAAGTGGCGATGCTGGCTTCGATGCAGATTTCGAAGGTCCGTGAGCATCTTAGCACTACTGGTTGGAGGTTTTACCCCGCTGAGGATTATGTTGTGGTGTCTTCTTTCCAAGTTGAGCCACAGATTGTTTCTAGCATTAGAGGAGCTCAGAGTACATATCCATCCATCCATGAATTGAAGCTGAAAGTGAGAGTTGGACAGTTGGAAGACTATACTGTCTCTTCTGATGGTTGTTTGAGGTTTCGTGGCAGGCTTGTTGCGCCAAATCTGATTGATTTGAAGGAAGAGATCTTGCGAGAAGCGCACTGCAGTAGATACAGTGTCCATCCTGGTGCAAGGAAGATGTATCATGCCTTGAAGCAGAATTACTGGTGGGCAGGTTTGAAGAGTGATGTTGCTGATTATGTAGCCCGATGTCTGAATTGTCAGCAAGTTAAGGCAGAGAGGATGAGACCTGGTGGTATTTTTCAAAGTCTGGAAGTGCCCCAATGGAATTGGGAGCACATAGCGATGGATTTTGTGACGCATTTGCCTCGTTCCAGCAGAGTTTTGTGATGCGGTTTGGGTTGTGATCGACAGATTGTCGAAGTCTGTGCACTTCATTCCCTATAACATGACCTATTCTTTGAAGAAGATGGCGAAGCTGTACATAGATTTTGTGGTGCGTTTGCATGGTGTGCCAGTTTCGATTGTTTCAGATCGTGATCCTCGATTTAATTCCAGGTTTTGGAAGAGTTTTCAAACAGCTTTGGGAACTAGATTGTCTATGAGTATAGCGTATCACCCCCAAACAGATGGCCAATCGGAGAGAACTATCCAGATTGTAGAGGATATGTTGAGAGTTGTTGTGATGGACTTCAGTGGTAGCTGGCAAGACTCGTTGTCTTTGTTTGAGTTTTCCTATAATAACAGCTATCAGGTCACGATTGGTATGGCACCATTCGAAGCTTTGTATGGCAGAAAGTGCAGGTCGCCGATATGTTGGGAAGAAGTTGGGGAGAAGCAACTGTCTTTCCCAGAATTTGTGCAGATCGCCAGGACATTTATGCGAGATCAGGTGGACTTGATACGCCAGAGAATGAAAGCTTCTCAAGATCGCCAAGCCATTTATGCGAATAAGAGGCGTAGGCCTTTATAATTTGAGGTTGCTGATCTAGTTTTCCTTAAGGTTTCTCCTTTCCGCGGTGTTATGAGATTTGGTCTCAAGGGAAAATTAGCTCCTCGCTATGTTGGTCCTTATAAGATCTTAGAGAGGAATGGTCCTTTGGCTTATCGGCTGTTGTTGCCACCAGATTTGTCCTCCTTACATGATGTGTTTCATGTTTCGATCTTGAGGAAATACGAGCCAGATCCCTCGCATGTGTTGATAACTGACGAGGTTGAGTTAGATCGGACTTTGATCTATGTTGAGTATCCCTTGCAGATCTTGGATAGAAAAGAGAAACAGCTGAGGAATAAAACCATTCCCTTGGTGATGGCTCAGTGGATCAAGCATGGTAGAGAAGAAGCTACTTGGGAACTGGAAGAGAAGATGCAGCGTGATTGGCCGCATCTGTTTGAGTAGATGTTGCTTCTGTTCCAGTGGTTGATTGCTTGTGTTTCTTTCCCCAGTTATCTTGAACTCTTGTTTTGGAGTCGATTGATTTTGAGGATGAAATCCTATTTTAGTGGGGGAGAGATGTGATACCCGAAATCTGATGAGATTAATTGAGTTAATTAATCGGGTTTTGAGACTGTAAAAAATCTTCTGGTTTCAACAAAGAAACTCGATTACAACAAGGTAACCAGAAGATTGACTCGAAGGTATTTCAATGAAGATCAAACGATAGGTTCTTCAAGTCTTTGAGCTTTGAATGCTTTTTAACGAGGAGTAAGCTCTGTATTGATTTTGGCAGCGTGACAGCAATAGATAGATAGCGAAGTGTTTTTTCTTCAACACTGCTGCTGATATATATAGGCTTAGATTGCAACGGTCATTTAATTCTCCAAAGGAAATTAATCCCGTTTGAATTACTGTCAAAATCGTACACCGTAATTCCTGCTCCACTACAAGGTAAATTGCTCACTGACAGAGCCAATTTGTCTTCTTTCCATATTTGTGAGTTGTGTTAACGTCAGCTGTGTGAGATATAAGTTGTTTCGTTGCGAAACGATGTTGGTTAGTTGTTCAGCAGTGAGTAGCGGGTGACGTGTCCAGTTGCGACAGTAATTCTCTGCGACGTCGTTTGAGTTAGTAGCGATCGCTGTTGTAGCGTAGAGTGAGATCTATTGCAAGATCTGTTTGCGAGCCGGAATATCCGTTGCGATAGTTTAAGTATTGTTGGATACTGTTCCTTCAGCTGTGATCAGCTTTGACTTATTAGAGACTTGGTCTTCAATTAGAGTATCCAGTTTCCATACTTAGAATATTTGCCGATTGCCAATTTCTGTCGCGATACCCTAGCTACTGTTCATCAAACCCTATCTTCTTCGATTGCCGATGATAGACATCTCCGATTGAAGTGAGAGTGATAGCGTTGGACTCCTCTTGCTGAGACGCTTCGTTTGGATATTACTTTTGAACGTTTGCTTGAAGCTGGAGAGGTGTGCGAAGACATCTCCCTTGTGTAGTCTGTTAGCATAAGCGTTGGATTTCACTCCTAACTTGTTGGGGTAAGTAAAGTTCCTGCCTTTGAGCTTTTTTTAGAGCTTTCTGTTGAGTTAGAAAGGTAGGATTAGCACTGGTGGAGTTTGTAACTCCCAGCTGCTGTTTTCTGTGCTTCGGTCCCTGAGGAATTGTGTGTTACCGTTGAGCAGGTGGTAGATCTGTGTGCTCGGGACGTCATTGAGGCAATCTGCTATAGTAATTGTTGCATAGAGAATTGAGGTACGGATGTGAGCTTGTTACACTTAGGATTGTGCATGGATTATGTGCTTTGCTGTGTATGCTCTGTGCTGTTATCGTTTGCGCCTTGTTATGATATAAGTTGTTGCATTTGTATACACGCATTATCCTGTTTGCTAGCTGTGCCTGTTCAGTTGATTGAAGAATACCAGGATGCTGTATTCGAGGACGAGCGGGTAGTTCCCGTATACCTTGGAGGCGAGCGGGTAACTCCCGTACCTCATCTCCCTGCTGGGTTTGTTAGCCGCTATGAGCGGAGTGGGTAGCTCCCACATCTCATGAGTGGGAAACAGTAGGTGGAGCTATCTTTTTAGCATATGGTATGGTGTACTAGAGATGAGTGGGTAGCTCCCATGTGCTCAGTATACCCGTGGCTACTGATTATCGTTCCTTGATCAGATCTTGCTGTTGAGCTGTTGTTGAGATCCTTTGGCTCCCTGCTTTCGGTTGTAGCCTTGATCCTTTGCATAGCATTTGCATATTTATCTGTTGTTTTCCTTATACTATTTGTATTGCTCTCCCTACTGGGGGTTTGACCCCGATGTACCTCTGGGGCTTGTGTATTGTTGCCTGTATGTGTTTTCAGGTTTCCCAGGTTTCTCTGCTGGTCGTAGCTTTGACCCAGCTGGAGGTGCCCCAGGAGATGGATAGAGTGTCACAGTTAGCGTATAGCATAGATGTACTAGTACTGTCAGCCGGGGAATGCCCTGTGCTTGTGGGATTGTGTTATCCATTGTAGTACTGGTATTTGTATTTGTTTAAATGTTGTACTGTTGTACTGAGTGTTTGTAAAATACTGGGATTACTTTGAGTATTGTATATTTTAAATTATATGTTTTAAACCGTCAGGCCTAAAGCGAAAATTTTAAGTCACTTTTTGTATGCTTCCGCTATTGTTGCGTGGTTTAACTCTGAGTAGAGCACGAGGCCTAACATAGCTTCCAAAAGCACACTTGCACAGTTCAGAGTCCAGAAGGTCTGACCGTATGGTGGGTAAAATATCGGGGAAACATACATTATCAACTGGTCAGAGCAAATGGGATCTGAACAGATCTGCCTTGCAGCTGACTCTTCCAAGAACTGGTTGTGGCATCATCGAATGAATCATCTGAACTTCAAAACACTTGACAAATTGAGTCAGCATGAACTGGTTTCTGGTATGCCTAAAATCAATTTTTCTAAGGACAAGATCTGTGCCGCATGTCAGCTTGGTAAACAAATCCGTTCTACTTTTAAAAAGAAAGGCGGTAAACGTTCTTCCTGAAGCTTAGAGCTTTTACATATGGATCTTTATGGTCCTATTACCGTAACGAGCTTAGGGGGAACGAATTACACCCTAGTTGTTGTGGATGATTTTACAAAATTTACTTGGGTGTTGTTTTTAAAATCAAAGTCTGATACAGCTGACCAACTGATTCGGCTTTTAAAACGTTTACAAAATGACCGATCTTGTACAGTCAATCGAATAAGGAGTGTCGTGGTACCGAGTTTTTAAATCAAAAATTATCTTCTTATCTGGATGACATTGGAATAAATCATGAGCTTTCTGGAGCTAGAACTCCTCAACAGAACGGGCTAGTTGAGAGGAGAAACCGTACTTTAAAAGAAGCTGCGTGTTAGGACCGAAAATGGGAAAATAAATGCAAGCAAGCGCTGTTACTAAAAAAATTAAAATTTTATGCTGCTATTATGAGGTGAAATACCTCGGGTTCTTGAACATAAAATGGAGCACCGGAGACAGATCTGGTATGTAATAAAAATATGCGGAAAAAACCAGAAATGAATCCTAATATTTTAAAACGATGCAAACAGATTTCTGTTACACAGAAATCTGCTACTGTGCAAGTGTGCATTCTAATGTGTTATGTGTGCTAAGTAAAAGCGTATGCAGAACTGTAAATCGTAAAGAATACAAACAGTGCGATTTGTTTATGGAAGTTCGGACTTTAATGTCATACGTCTCCCCTTCTTCCTCCTCGGAAGGTTCCACTAGAAGATTTGATCTACACCTCATGTACAGACCCGATCCCGCAACCAGCAGCTGCGAGAACTCCTAGACTCCACCAGCCCTCGGCTGTCACTCACTTGTTTTACGCCTATGTGAGAAAGGCTACAGACACAGAGTTTAACGTCGTCGTGCTTGGACGGGATCTGATTTTGTATTGGGTTTGAGATTCATTCACTATACAATTTCGCCCAACTCTCATGAATGTGAATGAATCTCTGTCTGTGTGAGATTTACAGTGTAAGCACAACTCTCGTAAAAATTAAATCTCACAAACTAGGGAAATGCTCTACAAAAGCTGATTGAGACTCAGCAGTAGACACTCGTTATGCTCTCCTCTCTAATGGCGGTCTACTGCTTCGTCTCCAATTTTCTTCCCTCTGTATTTTGCACTCTGTCAAAAATCCATCAAAATCAATTTCTTCAATAGTGCTTCTTGTATATATATTTGCTTCCCCAAATATGGCCGTTAGATGAATTCCAATTCCACTCTGCGCTTGTTATGGCTAATTTGTCTTCTTTCCAAGTTGGTACAATCATCCTCTGTACATTGTACTATTTCCCAGAATAGTACTAATTTTGTCCCCTTGATTGAAGGCATTAATAAGACTTAATTGCAGCCACAGATTCATTTCCTTTTAAATGGTTGATAGCATCCTGGAATCTGAATTGCTTGTAAACATTGTTGAATAACGTTGCTGAATTCTGTTGTGAACGTTGCTGAATTCTGCCTGTCAACGTTGCTGAATTCTGCTTGTTAACGTTGCTGAAAATTACTGTTAACGTTGCTGATTCTGCTGACGTCATCGTTGCTGAATTCTGCTGCAAGTTGCTGATTCTGCTGACGTCATCATTGCTGAATTCTGCTGACGTCATCGTTGCTGAATTCTGCTTCTTCAATCAGCAATGCTGATGTCATGGTTGCTGAATTCTGCCTCTTCAATCAGCAACGCTGATGTCATGGTTGCTGAATTTTGCTTCTTCAATCAGCAATGCTGATGTCATGGTTGCTGAATTTTGCTTCTTCAATCAGCAATGCTGATGTCTTGGTTGCTGAATTCTAATTCTTCAACAATTCAGCAACTTTCAACTCCAATTTCGCGTACACGATTTCAACAGCTCTCTTTCAGATTCTTACTGTTCATATCTCTTCCATATTCTTTTCTTCTTACATAATTTCTGCACACTACGTAAATCAATTAGAAACACAATAACAGGTTTTGTGTAATTCAAAACTTAATCAGGATCTGTTTACACAGATCCATCACTACGAGATCTATGATTGCTTACTCTGGCATCTCTCAAAAATTCTGGGCAGAAGCAGTTAACAGAGCTTGCTACACTCAGAACAGATCAATGATCAATAAGTTGCACGACAAAACCCCATATGAGATCTGGAGTGGCAAAAAACCTGACATATCATATTTCAGGGTGTTTGGGTGCAGATGTTTCATTCATAATAATGGTAAAAATCACCTAACAGCGTTTGATGCCAAATATAATGTAGGTATATTTCTAGGTTATTCATCTGTTAGCAAAGCTTACAGAGTGTTCAACAATCGAAGTCTGACAGTTGAAGAATCAGCACATGTTGTCTTTGATGAGACAAGCTTCAGATCCAACTCAGCTGCGAGCCTCAACGATTTGTGCACACGTCTGGAATCATCCAGCCTTGACTCAGATGATGACGTGCCACAACAAAGATACTCAGCAGAGATACAACCAGAGCTGGACACACCGCACAAAAATGGTCAAGCACATCTGACAGGTAATCTAGTAGTCATTGATTTGACTAACGTTGACCCAACGCATGATCAGATCTCATCAAGCGTGCCAGCTGCTGGAGCTGAAGCAACCAATGCTCAAGATGTTGCACAAACAGATCCCATAGTACATCAATCAACATCTGACGCACAAGATGCGGGTACATCTCATTATATGGCATCTGTCTCAAATCTGGGACAAGGATCTTATCAATTGGTGTCAGACAACCCAGATGAGACCATCCAGCCAAACATCAAAGCTGAACATGGAGCAAATCCAATCGGATCTGATCTCCGATGGAATAGAAATCATCACTCGAGCAGGTCATAGGTAACATTAATTCTCCTGTTCGTACACGAGGCCAGCTATTTCATGATCATTTTGATTCAGCATTCTTATCGCATATAGAACCTAATCAGATAGAAGAAGCCTTAGCAGACCCAAGCTGGATAGATGCAATGCAGGAAGAACTTAACCAGTTTAAAAGAAATAATGTATGGAAACTTATACCTAGACCTTCTAATCATTCAGTGATAGGAACTAGATGGGTCTTTAGGAACAAACTGAATGAAGATGGAGTAGTAACAAGGAACAAAGCTAGACTAGTTGCTCAAGGTTTTAGCCAAATGGAAGGCATAGATTTTGATGAAACTTTTTCACCTGTAGCTAGACTAGAAGCCATTCGCATGTTCTTAGCATATGCTGCATACAAAGACTTCAAAGTCTTTCAAATGGATGTTAAGAGTGCATTTCTTAATGGCATCCTAACTGAGAAATGTACGTTGCACAACCTCCTGGCTTCGTAAATCATACATATCCAAATCACGTTTACAAATTGGATAAAGCTCTATATGGGTTGAAGCAAGCACCCAGAGCTTGGTATGATACACTGTCTAAGTTTCTTATTGAGCATGACTTCACAATAGGCACTGTTGATAAGACACTATTTAAATTTGTCAAATCTGATCATGTCTTGTTAGTACAGATTTACGTAGACGATATTATATTTGGGTCAACTAACCCCAAACTATGCAAGAGATTTTCTAAGTTGATGCAGGACAAATTTGAGATGAGCATGATGGGAGAGCTGACGTTCTTTCTAGGACTTCAAGTGAGACAGCTTGACAATGGAATCTTCATTAATCAAGCAAAATACAAGAAAGAACTGCTGAAGAAGTTTGGCATGGATAACTTTTCAGCAGCAGCGAGCCCAATGAGCTCCTCAATCAAGCTAGACAAAGACGAAGCTGGATCTGCCATTGAGGTATCTCTATATCGTGGTATTATAGGCTCTCTGCTTTACTTAACTGCTAGCAGATCAGACATCATTTTTGTTGTCTGTATGTATTATAGATTCCAAGCGGAGCCAAAGCAATCTCATTATATTGCAGTAAAGCGAATCTTAAAATATCTTCAAGGAACTTCCAATGTGGGTCTTTGGTATCCCAAAGACTCCAGCTTTCAGCTAATCGGTTACAGTGATGCAGACTACGCAGGATGTAGGGTTGATCGTAGAAGCACAAGCGGTACTTGTCAATTCTTAGGAGATCGATGATTTCCTTATTCAGTAAGAAGTAGACCTCTATTGCAACGTCCACAGCTGAAGCAGAGTACTTGGCAGCTGGAAGCTGCTGTGCTCAGATCTTATGGATTCGACACCAGCTGAAGGAACTGCATTGATGCTTCTGAAGCGCCTATTTTCTGTGACAACACCAGTGACATCGCAATCACTCAAAATCCAGTGCTGCATTCAAGAACAAATCATATCAACATCAGGCATCATTTCATAAAAGATCATGTGCTCAAGAAGGACGTCAGGTTGGCGTATGTGTCGACTGACCAGCAAGTAGCTGACATCTTCACAAAGCCTCTACCAGACGCTAAGTTTTCTTATTTCAGAAATATTATTGGTCTCTTAGAACTGACTTGATCAATCTTTGCGCTAACAAATTGTAGGTTGAACAGCTTTCGTGTTTTATCATATCTGAGTCTACTGTTCAGAGGGAACCTTCATGGATTTTCAGATCTGGAAAAACCTCGGGTATGGGAGAATATTAGTCTTAGGGGGAACAAAGGATCTGAAGTATTAAGCGCTGAGTCGGCTGAATATGTGAGATCTGGACAAACTCAGATTCCATATATACACAGTTGATGCTTATCAGTGATCAGATCCTGCAATACTCCTACTGATACATCAAAATTGATCCTAAGGCTGTGACGTGTTAAGATTTTGGCGCTAGCTATCTCTTTTACTTTTTCACCATCGCGGTTAAAATTCAAATCTTTTTAAAATCTTTTCAAAATCATTTCACAATATTGTCAAAATCCTTTCAAATTATAATCGCGCCAATGGATGATTGACATGTGTTGTCATCATATGAAACGTCACATCCACATTCTCTCACCGTTTCACATTCCTCATTTACGTTACGCCATTTCACTTTTCATTATTCCTTACCTTACGCAAAATTACCTTCAAGCTTTTGTGCATTCTTGCTCTCTAGTGCTCTCTTTTTGCAGAATATTCATCTCTCAGGCATTTTATTGTTCGATCTACTATCTGAAATTGCCTCAGCTTTCATCACCAACGCTCTTCAAGTGAACTTCGAATCTGTCTTGGGTATCTCAGATAATGATGAAATGGTGAATATGTTCAAAGCCCTTGAATCTACTGGGCTACGTGGATTTCTGGGATGTCCGTCAGTATTTTATGAGCAGGAACTGGAGCAGTTTTTTGACAGCTCTTGTGCAAGATGGTGATATTACCTGTGTTGTTTCTGGCAAGTATGTAGCTATTCCTGAGGACAGGTTCGCAGGCATATTCAATCTACCTACAGAGGGTCTAACTGATTTATCGGAAGTTCCAAATAATTTGGTGTTGCAGGCAAGAACTCTTTTCTCTAAGTCGAGTGTGCCTGTTCAGTTCTCGTGCAAAAATAGATTGATGAAGTATGATTTCATATTGTTGAACGATATTTTGGCCAAGTCCATTACTGTGAAAGCTGGTTCTTTCGACGCCGTCACCCACGAAAGGTTTCTGATGATGACGGTTATTCATTTTGGTATCAAGTCAACTGGAGCAAAATTCTTTTTGAGATCTTGAAGGAAATTGTTGATAGAACCACCAAAAGAGCCAAAGGGTTTGCTGCTCAGATTTGTGTTCTATTGAAAAGCGACCCCGCGGTCACCTTGGGAGAGGCGAAGACCTTCCCTACGTTGAACATACTCTCTGCCAAAATGGTGAATACATATGTTTCCACGAAAAAAACCATTGATTTTCGTGGTGAAACTGATGAGCCCGAAGTGGCTAAGGTAGAGATTGTGAAGAAGAAATCTGTGTCCAAGAAGAGATCTGTCTCAACTGCTATCAAGGACACAGCTGAGGTACAAATGGAGACAGCTGCTCCAACTGCTAAGAATAAGAGGACAACAACTGGAAAAGCTACTTCCAAGAAGAGGGATCTGGACCTTGTATCAGTGGCACCAGAAGTCGTTCCGATCCAGATGATTGAACCTATTTCATCTGTGCCAGTTGAGCGTCCTCCTGCACCTAAATGCAAAGCACTGAAGAAAAAGTTTAGGATGCCAGCCTGATGATGAAATTGTTGAACAAGAACCAGCTGTGGAGGAACCCATCTTAGACAAATCTGCTGAAACCGAAAACATGATGGAACTGGAGACACCTGCTGAAATTGATGATGTGGATACAATTATTGAGCAGATTCTGGCAGACACAGCGCAGATGGAAACCGATGCGGGGGAAACAGATGTTGAGGGACAGGTGGAAAAGAGATCTGATGAGACATAAAGGGTGATCAGTGTTACAGTTGATGAATTTTCTGCTCTTGATTTTCATGTGTTTACCAATGAAGCCGAACGACTGGTTGAAACAGGGAGTGATACAGAGGATGAGATGGAGACCGCTATGAAGGAGGAATCGGAACCCTTGAGCAAGATTCTGGAGACATCTGTCTCGCCAACTTTTGACGATGAATATCTATCTATTGAACAACATCTGGCACAAATTCCTGATGGAATGATGCTACCTTCACTCATAGCAGCAGAGCCCACTAAAATCAAGTTCTGTAGTGGAATTGAAATTAGAGATGTTCGAGCCGGTGATTGGTACAAGGCAAATCTTCCCAAAATTGTTGTGACTGATAAAGGGAAGAAACCCTTAGAGAACCAGATACCGTGAAGGGGCACCTGGCCCGTGAACAGTTTCAGTTGATTTGTGGGGACATTGATTTTCTTATTTTGGTACGGGAAAAAGTCATCACGGAGATGACTTCATTCTTTCATTCTTTCAGTTTGAGCTGAAGGCTATGCAGTCTGTCAAGGACATATTTTCAAAGAAGAGAAGATTAGTTTGGGCGGAGATGGATTCTTTGGAGAAAGCCATTCAACGACGGATGTTCATTATTGCTAAGTATAGAGAGTTGTTGTTGCGCAAATTTTTTGTAGCGCGGCGCACTAATCTCGTATCAGGTCAACCCACTACGGCTATTGATCAGCAAACTCTGGACCTTCTTTCGGCAGATCATCAACAGGACGTCAGAAACCTGTTGACACAAATGAGAACTCATGGGCTGAAATGGACAAGGCCATTCAGTTCAATGTTGTTTGAAGAACCAAATATTAAACGTGGTTTCTTTATTCCGAGATCCCACAAAACAATTTTTTCTACTTGCTGGATCAGAGACTTACGGAAGGTTGAAGGGTCATGGTTAGTCGAGGATGGCTATGATCGCGTGGTTTGTAGGTGCACAAAGTGTGTTTCTTCCAACTGGCCGTCTCTGCCTGACCGTATTTTTGTTGGAGATCTCTCACCTATCTGTTTTTTATTTGAGCCTGTACAGGGTACATACTCGCAGCCGCATCCAGTTAAAACTTGGGGTTGGTTCAAAGTTTGTACACATATTATACGATATTCCATGTTGGGATGTTTGAAGCCAGTAGGGAGTGTTAATTTCTGTACAGATTTAGTACCAGTTGGAACAGTTGTGGGTGACTATAGCATTCCGCGAAGGATTGTATATTTTGTATCATACTGTATCCAGATTATAGATGTTATAAGTGTACATTCTTCAGATTCTAGTTCCATTTCGACCTCTTCCAGCCACAATCAGTTGAATTCTCATGTAAACAGTCCTATGGATGAAGAGACTTCTGCCAATTAGATTGATTTTCTTGTTGATACTCCTCTGGATGAAGAGACTCCTGTTACTCAGATTTCTTTGCCAATTGTTGATACTACAGATGTTACATAATCTTTTTCTCAGCTTCGAGCCTCTATTACGCGACTTTCTGTTAATCAATTTCTAGCAAGATAGGCGATCTCCAGAACCATCTTTTTTTCAAGATCGATAATCTTGAGAAAGCATTCAAAGAAGCTCTTTCTAATCAGGAACAAGTCTATCGAAATATCATGCAAAGGGCTCGACAGGAGGCCAAATTTCAACAAACTGCCTTGTCACTTGAGTTTCTTGAGTTTAAGAAAGGGGTTGGGGCACAAAATGCTGTCCCGATATCTCATGTGACTGATATTCGTTCTGAGACTAAGGAAATCCAAGCTCTCAAGAAAGATTTTACTGATTTCCAACAGAAGACAGAATCGGGCATTGCTCACGTAAGTTCCCAACTTTTGGAAATTATCGCCTACATTAATAGGGGTGGTAATGACAAAAAGGTGGAAAGTAGCAGCCGTAGTCCGCAGCCGCCTCCAGATGATAGAAGCAGAAGAGGTGATGGTGGTAGTATGGGTAGCAGAAGTGAGCCGTCAAGAAAAAGAGGTAGCAGTGGATCTAAGCAGAGAGATAGGAGATATTGGATAAATGGATAGATCTGGATAGTTTCAAGTTTCTTTTTGGTGTTTCAGTTCTTTGTACAAATATTTTGTACTGGGCTTCATATTTAATATATAGCAGACTTGGAGCAACTTATTTTTGTCTCTTTTAAGGCAAAGGCTGCTAAGTTTTGTCATCACCAAAAAGGGATAAATTGTTAAGATAAAATTTATAAGTTTTGGTGAAAACAAAATAATACTGAGAACTGATCATAAGTATTCACAGAGGACTAAAGAAGGAAACATTTCAGATTCCGTGACGTCATGACATTGAATTGAAGATTTCAGATTCGGGAGTTTTGAGTTAAGTTGCGTTGACATCTGAGTTTACTATTTGGAATTTGATCAGATATCGAGTCAAGTATTCAGTTATCGGGTTGAGGCATTCAGAGTTAAAGTCTTAAGATATCGGGTTATTTTGAGTTATCAGTTCTTTTTGTTATCGGGACAGTCTTTCAGATTTGAGGGGATTCAGATTTTATTCAGAAGATACAGTAAGAGATCTGTTTTAGTGCAAAGTATATTCAGACTTGATTCAGAGGCTTTAGTAACAGATTCTGGTATATTGACTAAAATGGTATAGTTCAGTTTCGATAGTATCAGAGGTGAACAGACTCTTTGCAAGCAATTCAGATGTGAGTAATAGGAAGTCAGATCTGTATATGCTACTTCAGATATTAAGATGCTACTGATGATTCAGTTTTGACAGAGTATATTCGAAAGAGCTTTACGGTAGTTCAGATTTCTATAATGGAATTAGATTGGACAGATTCGACTCAGTGACTTACAGTTGTATACTATCAGAGTTGATTGTATTACGAGAAACAGTACAGTATTCAGTTTTGACATATTCAAGATTACACAAAGAGGGAAATATTCGTTTAACAGAGTGAACTTTCAATTGTGAGCTTCGAACCACTTCAGATATTATAAAAGGATTATTTTAGGAGAATCAACGGTCATGATTTAATCGTATAAAAGCCTGGAATTAAGGAGACAATATCAGAGCTATTTTGGGTAAAGTTGCACTGTATTCAAAGTGATTGATACGATGATTACCCGCTTTGGAATATAAGTCAATTTAGCCCTGACAAGCATAAAATTCCTTTTGCACAACATTAATGGAGCATTAAATGCTTTGATACGATGAAGATATGCAAAGGAGCTTATCTCTACTGGCTAATTTATTGACCGTTGAAGACAAAGAGTATAAATAGCTGAAGAATTCAAATGGAGAAGCTCTTGGTCATTCTCAACCATTATCGATGTTTTCTCTGCTATCATAACACTCTCACATACTTACTGGGAATCTTTGATAAAAAATTATTACAAGTCCCAGTATAAAAATCTCGAAGAACACTCAAATTCAAGCCTTAATAGATTTACGAGATATCTTCTGGTTTACATTTGTAAACAATTCTTGTTGATAAAAGAACCAGAAGATTTACAGTACTCACTATATCGTATTTCCTTGTAATATCCAGTGCTGAGTCTGTAAAAGACTTGCTGTGTGAAGCAGTCTGGAAAATCAAGTTATTTGTATTTCAACAGTTGTATCTGCGTGTATTGGAGTTGCTAGGAGTTCACTGGAGCGAGGCTCGGTGACCGGCTGTTTACAGTGTTTGTATTCATCAAAGTCTTCTAGTGGAACCTTCCTGCAAATGAAGAAGGGGTGACGTAGGATCTTCTGATCCGAACTTCCATAAACAAACTCTGAACCTTGCACTTTTACTTTACTGCATCACATTTTTATTTATATTGTTCACTGATCGATCGACTTATTTCCGCACATTATTGTTATTCGAAAAATAAGAATTGGGACTGAGATACCTCATATCTGGTAACTCGGATCTGAGTTAAGCGAGGCGCTTATAAAATCATTTTAAGGTTTCGAAAATTTAAAATATCTAAAGAAGTTCATTCAACCCCCCCCCCCTTCTGAACTCCTAAGGCTGTTTTCGATCCATATTGATCCTATCAAAAGTGTACAAAGATTGTTATTCGATTCAGTACAAAACAAAGACAAGAGCAGATTAGTTCAGAGCTTATTCAATTTGATCAACATAAGAACCAGACTAGAAAACCAGTTAACGTACAGAAACAAGATTAGGAAACCAGCTAAGTATGGATAACTTAGCTAAATGAATTTCAGAATTTTTCGAGGTTTTGTATAGATTGATGTGATACGTTTAACCTCTCTGCATTTATTTGTAGTCGATGGAACCACTTTGAGATAATTTCAGATATGTAGATATTTGGTTTGAACTGAAGACGGCGCAGAGTTGCTAAAAAAGGAAATGCATTTAATGGAGATGTATGTCTATCGTAGAATCATTTATGTCGCAACAGTAATTTCAAATTGGATACATTCGACGTGTCTACGGGTAACATTTATTACCGTTTTATCCAAAGGGTATAAATAGAATATCAGATCAGCTGTGAGAGGATAACCGACCGATTTACGAAAATCAACGAACTCACGAGCCTACCAGACTTCACAAGCAAAAGCAGAGTTCATCTTATTGAACCATCTCACAGCCATTGACACACATACACAGACTGCTTTATCACTTCATTGTGTCACGAAACATTTGTGCACACTCTGTAGTGTTAAGCTATCATTGTAACATCATAGACAGAGAGTGTTGAGTGCTTGATTGGCACAACCAGCTTAGGGCTGTGTTATTTTTATTTCGAACCGGATCATGTGTCTGGGTTCTTGGTTGAGACTAGGAGTTCTTGCAGCTGTTGGATCGGGTTTGTACAAGGCGTTGTATAAATCAAATATTCTAGTGTAAATCTTTCCCATTGAGGAAGAAGGGGAGGCGTAGGAGAATTAACTCCGAACTTCCAGAAACAAATCTCTTATCCCTTATCTTTTACATTTACACATTTGTCTAACTGTTCACTTTTGAATCGTGTCCCTTAAACATAAAATTAGTTTTATTACACAAGACAACAGCAATCACTGAGAACCCTAAAAGCTGGTAACTCGGCTTTGAGGATTCCATCGAGCAGTGAAATATTTTGAAAACATATTTCAAGCAAAATTAGCAAAGGAGTTCATTCACCCCCCTTCCTCGGAAATCCCGAGCTTGTTTTACGATCCTAACATGTCGTCTGCGATCTGAATTTCTCTTATCATCCTGCTTTGGTTTTGTGCGGTCCGCTGTAAAATGTCCAGGCCTGCCACATTCAAAGAATTTCATATCATCAGTATCATTCTGTTCAGATTTATATGCTTTAATTGAAAAAGAGGGTAATTGAATTCTTCTCATGAATTTCCCAAACTTCTTAACGAAGAGGGACATAGCATCGTCGCTGATTTGCTCAGCTGTCTTCTGTGGTTTCTCTTCTGATACAGATAATGCTTGAGTAGGCTGAGATGTGGAAGGTCCTTCTTCTGATCTAGTCTCCAATTCAAATTCGTGTGCTTTCAAGTTTGCAAACAGATCATGGAGTTCCAGCTTGTTGAGGTCCTAGGATTCCCTCATAGCCATAGTCTGTACATCTCACTCCTTGGGAAGAGCTCTCATGACTTTCAGCGCCAGTTCTCTGTTGATGTATTCTTTGCGTAATCTGGTCAGCTCTATAACCACGGAGGTGAATTTTTTCATCGATCAATCATTGTTTAACCAGATTTCATCTTCATTGTTGGTCCCTTTTTGAGGAAGGAACTTAGCAGCAGCTGCTTAAATGGATTATTAAAAATTTTGCGCGCTGCTATCTAGGGAATGAGGTGCAATACGTCTGGTTATTGGACATTGAAAACAGAGCACCGGAGACAGATCTGGTATGAATTAAAATCATGTGGAAAACACCAGAACTGAATCCTAATATTTTAAAACAACTTTGCGCAAACAGATTTCTGTTAAAACCAGTATGTGAAATCTGTTTGCTATGTGCTAGTGTGATATCTGTTATGCGTGCTAAATAAAATATGCAAGTGCTGAATGAATAACTGAATACAATACTCAATTATTTGTTTATGGAAGTTCGGAATTCAATGTCCTACGTCTCCCCTTCTTCCACCTCGAAAGGATCCACTAGAAGATTTGATCTATACAACGTATACAGACCCAATCCCACAACCAGCAGCTGCGAGAACTCCTAGACTCTACTAGCCCTCGGCTGTTTACTCACTTGTTTTACGCCTATGTGAGAAAGGCTACAGACACAGAGTTTAACGTCGTCGTGCTTGGACGGGAACTGATTTGGTTTGAGATTCATTCACTATACAATGAATGTGAATGAATCTCTGTGTGTGAGATTTGTACAATGAAGCTCTCAACTCTCTGTTTTACTATTTCTCACACACTAGGGAAGTTGCTTCTTCAAAAGCTGATTCTAGCTCAGCTTTCAACTGCAATAAGCTTCTCTATGATGTTGGGGATCCGGATCCACCCCCCGGCTAGGCAGCGGAAGAACAAGAAACAGGTGCCGGGAGGCGATCAATACGAAGAATCAGACAATTACAGTAATCTTCATACATAGGGCGTTTTAGCATGTTACCTCGCTGGCACTTGTGCCTGGCTCCAACCGGTATTAAAATAATCCGGCTCTTCTCGGTAGATTGCGGTAGTTTACGCCAATCAGGTCCACGACCAGATCCGAGACTCCTTCGTCAGGCTGCACTAGAAGCCCTGACGAGATCAGCACGAACGAATACTCCTCGAAAAACTAGGCCGGAACAATTTCCGGCGAAGTGGCGGGCGGCGGCGGCGTGAGTTGGGAAGGGAGGGAGGCGGCTACTTTGATGCTTAGGGTTTAGGGTTATGAATGTAGTGTTGTTAATGAAGTCATTAAGTCCCATTAAATAGACTTAAAGATGGACTTGGACCGGTCCAACGGGCCCGGGTCCAAATGACGATATCTATCGCTGCGACTTCATCGTAACTCCGATCGCCGATCAGATCGGACCGATCGACTCAGTTTCCGAAACAGAATCATATAATCTGAAAAACCATTTTTCAGAACCCCAGTGCAAAAAAGACCGTTTTGCCCCTCAACAGCGGGAAACCTCGGTTTGACCCCTGTTGACTTTTAGGAAGTCGCACTTCCCGAAATCCTCTTCTCGTGCTCAACACATTGAGCTGAGTATCCGTGCGGGATCCTCAAATCCAGTACTTGTGTGACCCTCAAATAGACTTAAAGATGGACTTGGACCGGTCCAATGGGCCTGGGTCCAAATGACGATATCTATCGCTGCGACTTCATCGTAACTCCGATCGCCGATCAGATCGGACCGATCGACTCAGTTTCCAAAACAGAATGTTATGATGTGAAAACAATTTTTCAGATCATCTAACCCTAAGTTTCAAAATGACCGTTTTGCCCCTCAACAGCGTCAAATCCCGGTTTGACCCCTGTTCACTTTTAGGAAGTCGCACTCCCCAAAATCCTCTTCTCGTGCTCAACACATTGAGCTGAGTATCCGTGCGGGAATCTTGAATCCAGTACTTGTGTGACCCTCAATGGTTCAGGGAT
>KV013417.1:0-10841 GCA_001598015.1 Dorcoceras hygrometricum
TCTCACTTTGACCCATTTTCCGACTCACCTGGAGTCATAAGGTGTCGGGATTGGGTGAGACCCCGATGCATGTAGGAGTCGATGCATCGTTGTCGAGGATTCACCGCTCGCAGACATGCGTGGATATCATATGCTATCTGAGGGGATAATAGTGTATAAATCTCTGGCCAGAGTACTAGAAGTGTTTTAGGTAAATGTTTTTACCTAGTTACACTCGCGATGTCACTATTCTGATCTCCAAGATGTATGCATAGCTATCGGATCTATAGCGACTCTCGATTTACCAATGGTCGTTGATCTGATCGGGATATGTGGATTGAAAGGACCGTACTGTACGCTAACCACGACCGACTGGTTCTTGCAGGCACTATCAGTGATACCTAGGGGATCATGGGGCGATGTTGCTAGACGCTTTACCATGATACGTTGGGCAGGTCCGGAATTGTGATTCCGGAGCCACAATGGTTGTGGGCCCACGGCTAGCTGTATCCCTGAACCATTGAGGGTCACACAAGTACTAGATTCGAGATTCCCACACGGATACTCAGCTCAATGTGTTGAGCACGAGAAGAGGATTTCGGGAAGTGCGACTTCCTAAAAGTCAATAGGGGTCAAACCGGGATTTGACACTGTTGAGGGGCAAAACGGTCATTTTGCAATTTAGGGTTAGATGATCTAAAAAATTGTTTTTCACATCATAACATTCAGTTTTGGAAACTGAGTCAATCGGTCCGATCTGATCGGCGATCGGAGTTACGATGAAGTCGCAGCAATGGATATCGTCATTTGGACCTGGGCCCGATGGGCCGGTCCAAGTCCATTGTTAAGTCTATATAATTGTGATTATTAGACTTAATGACTAATTCAATACAACACAACTCTCTCAACCCAAAACCCTAAAGCACACGCCCCCTCCTCTCCAATTCACGCCGCCGCCGTGCGCCGCCCGACGCCGCCCTCCGCCGCCGCCACTTCGCCGGAAATTGTTCCGGCCTAGTTTTTCGAGGAGTATTCGTTCGTGCTGATCTCGTCAGGGCTTCTAGTGCAGCCTGACGAAGGAGTCTCGGATCTGGTCGTGGACCGGATTGGCGTAACTACCGCAATCTACCGAGAAGAGCCGGGTTCTTGAAACACCGGTTGGAGCCCAGGCACAAGTCCAGCGAGGTAGTCACCTAATTTTTTTCTGTTTATTGTTTCCTTCCGCTCGCCGTGGCCGGGGGGCGGATCCGGATCCCCAACAAGTAAAACACCGGCGCACCGCCGCCTGCACAGCGTGCGACACAGTGCCGCACGTCGGCGCCGCTGTTGGCGCGGCCAGGCTGCGCATCATGCGGCCGACCAGATGCGGCCAGCCTCGCGCAAGCGTTGCACGGAGGCGCGCGGCCGATGCCGCCCTATTAGATCACCTTGCAATACAATACTATCAGATCAGCTTGCACCCAAGCTGCTCCACTCAAATCAGCTCACTCCCGATAAAATCCTCTCTAACTGATTAACCCGATCCAAATTTCTAGAACCTCACAGTTAATTTCAGGGGCTACTCCGACATTGAGAGAACCGTACAAGTTGGCACTGGTAGAATTGAGAGAACTCAAGGATCAATTGCGAGATATTTTGGATATGGAGCTCCAATTTTGTTCGTCAAGAAGAAATATGGAACAATGAGGATGTGTTTATTTCAGACAGTTGAATAAAGAGACAGTGAAGAACAAATATCCTCAGCCATGAGCCAATGTCCTGTTTGATTAGTTTTGGGGTTTGGCTGTGTTTCCAAGATTGATCTTCGTTCCAACTACCATAAGTTCATAATCCGGGATGAGTACAATTCTATGACTGTGTTTCGGATGAGGTTGGTCACTATGATTTCCTTGTGATTCCTTTTGGTATGACGAACACTCCATCTGTTTTTATGATTTGATGAACAGGGTCTTCCGAGAGTGTATAGACCAGTTGTTATTGGGTTCATCGATGATATCTTGGTCTACTCAAAACTAATATTGATCATAGAGAGCACTTGAGATTAGTTCTCCAGACTCTTAGAGGCTCAGTTATATGGCAAAATTTCTAAGTCTGAGTTCTGGTTGAATAGAGTTGTATTTCTGGGTCATGTTATATCAACTAGGTATATGTCAATTGTTCCCAGCAAGGTGAAAGCTTTGTAAACTGGTCGCGGCCCAGAAATGTCTCCGAGATTCATATTTTCTTGGATTGGTCGGCTATTATAGAAGACTTGTTGATGGATTTTCTAAGATATCTAGGCCTATGACTCAGTTGACCTAGAAGGATCATAGATTTGTGTGGACCAAGGATTGTGAGTCAATTTTTCTATTGCTGAAGGAAACGTTTACCACTGCTCCAATTTTGGCGTTAGAAGCAGCCTCAGGTGATTCTTTACTGTGTTCAAATGCATCGTTGAATGGACTGTGATGTGTTTTGGTACAGAATGAGTGAGTGTTACTTATGCTTCTCGTCACTTGAAATCTCATGAGACTCCTTATCCAGTTCATGATTAAGAGTTAGCTGCCATTGCTTTTTCATTGAAGATTTGGTGTCACTATCTTTACGGTGAGCAGTTTTTTGTTTACACCGATCACAAATTTTGTAGTATATCTGCACGCTGTCTGGCCTAAACATATGAAAACGTTGGTGGATGGAGTTGCTCAAGTATTTTGATTTTGATATTAAGTATCAACTAGGATGAGTGAATCTTGTTGCAGATTACCTCATTAGAAAGGCACATAAAACGATGCTGACATCTCTGAATATTTCAAAATATCATGAGCAATTGGGAACTTTAGGATGACATTTTCAGCCTGGTTATGACTATTTTATCATCTATTCTAAATATATGAACTTATATCTGCGCATGGGAATGACCCATATATTTATGAGTTGAAATTAAAGTCCTAGAAAGGTCATCCAGATTTACTTTGTTGTTAATTCTGATGAGTGCTGCAATTCCAGGGAAGATTGGTAGTTCCAAATCTGATAAGTCTGAAAGAAGCGATACTGGGAGAAGCTCATTGTAATCGCCACAATATCTATCCTGGAACAAGGAAAATGTATCATACCTTGAAATCTAATTTTTTTGCGGGAATGCATGAAAGGTGATATTTATGACTTCGTGGCTCGATGTTTGAATTTTCAACAGGTCAAGGCTGAGAGAATGAGACCCGGTGAGATGATGCTGAGTTTAGAAGCGCCACAATGGAACTGAGAATATGCTGTTATGGATTTTGTGACACTTACCTCGTTCTAATTGGGGTTGTGATATGATTTGGGTGGTGATTTGTTGGATCTATTTTTACAGATCATAATCTAAGTTTTGATTCACACAAAATCCGTTACTATTATACTGACGATTTAAATTAAGTGCGCAGGTTGAGCTGAACAGAAAAATGCAATTTCGGAGGCCTAAATGAAGGATTTGGCCGAAAAGCAGCTTAGGTCACCACGAAGTGATAGCAGTGCAGATTGAAGAGTGGACCAAGTTGGAACAGTAAGGGGACGCCCGAGGTGGTCCAACATTGGACAACTTAGCTGGTACAGTGAGGGGACGCCCGAGCTGGTCCAGCTAAGGACCACCAGCTGGGAAGGAAACCAGCTGGGAAACAAGCTCAGTGCAAACCAGCTCTAGAGACCAGCTGGGGGGAAAAACCAGCTCAGCAACCAACTGGTAGAGACCAGCCCAAAGTTCAGCAACCAGCTCAATGGACAGAACAGAGAGAAGAGCAGAAATTAAGAGCAGAATCTATCAGATCAACAAGCAAAGCAATTTGAACTTGAACTTATGCGAAGACAGTTTATTAGAGTTCAAATTGATTTGCTGTGTTGTCCACATCAGTACAGATTTGTACAGTGCGCACATGCTCAAAGTCACATAAAGCCTGCAATGCATTAAAATCCAAAGGACACAAAGTACATATGCGTCAGAATACTTTTCAGAACGGCTACAACTTTGTGTCCTACGGATTAATCCACGCAGAGGCTTTATATACAGGTGCAATGGAACAGAAGAAAGACATGCGCAAAAACAGCGAGAGTAGTTGTGCGAAGTTCAATCAGAAAATCAAGAGACGCACAACACTGAACCTGGGAAGATAGCAGAAAACCAGCTCAAACCAGGAGCACTTCCCAAAGTGTGTGAGATTTAATTCATTGAGAGATTGTGCTCACACTGTAAATCTCACACACACACATTCAATCATATTCGAGATTTGAGCGAAATAGATAAAGAGTGAATGTGATTCAAATACTCTCCATTGTAGTCTTTGGACAGAGACGTTAAACAAGTCTAGTTGTCTTTCGCACTGAGACGTTAAAGAAGTGTGTGTAGCCTTTCTCACTGAGGCGTTAAAGAAGTGAAGTTAGTCACTCAGCTTACGGGCTGGTGTGCAATGGGTAGAAGCTAGGAGTTCTTGCAGTTGCGGGTCGTAGGAGTGGGTTGCAGTGGGGGTCGTTGTAATCAAATTCTTCTAGTGGATCCTTCCCGTGATGGAAGAAGGGGAGATGTAGGAGATTGAGCTCCGAACTTCCAGAAACAAATTCAGCGTATCTTTCTTTATTGTTTTCAGTATTTACATTTATACGCATCACATATTTGCTTATATGTTTATAACTGTTTAATTGGGCTTCAAATGATAGAGTGCAATTTGAGTTATTTTCGCATGTTTTATTTACATTACTCAATCTGTATCTCGGTGCACAAAGTATTCAAGAACACTGAGCTATTGCAGCTCAAGTTAAGTTAACCAGATCGTTTGGCCGAAGTGTCGAGCTGGTTCTAGTCTTCCAGCTGGAACTGGCATGTTTAGCGCTCGCCTTATATCGGGCTGGTTTCAACTTTCAGCTGAAACCAGCTTGATCTTTGTGAACACGGCTTCAACTTCTGGCTGAATCCTGCGTCTTGTCATTCGATCTGGTTACACCCTCTAGCTCTGGTTATTGATCGAATAACTAGTCATTGCACATTAACAGAGGGTCTCGCTTAAATAGATCCAACAAGTGGTATCAGAGCAGGTTGTTCTTGAATAGTGCATTTGCTTCGAAAAAATGTTGTTAAACAGTTTACGCTCTGATATCCGTTCGTAAGCCTGTCTGTGCTAAAAAAATTTTAAGTTTTCAAACCTCAGCATATGGATAGAGGGAGGCATACTTTTTTATGCTCCTCTGGTCTATATGTATGAGAAATTTCGAGTAGCATAGACTTTGTCTTCAAAATCTCATGCATACACAAAGATTTCGACAAACTGTCTCCCCATGCATAACATTTTGTTTCAAAAATAAAATAACCCATGTTCTATTAAGGGGGAGTTTTGTTTTAAATATTGATGGGGAGACAAGATTTCAAACTCTTTTTGATTCCCACAAAAAGGGGAGAAATATTTCAAGCATAAACATACCTACATATGTTTATCCGGATTTTGTGTAAATCAAAAAGGGGGAGATTGTTGGATCTATTTTTACAGATCAGAATCTAAGTTTTGATTCACACAAAATCCGTTACTATTATACTGACGATTTAAATTAAGTGCGCAGGTTGAGCTGAACAGAAAAATACGATTTTAGATGCCTAAATGAAGGGATTTGGCTGAAAAGCAGCTTAGGTCACCACGAAGTGATAGCAGTGCAGATTGAAGAGTGGACCAAGTTGGAACAGTAAGGGGACGCCCGAGCTGGTCCAACATTGGACAAGTTAGTTGGTACAGTGAGGGGACGCCCGAGCTGGTCCAGCTAAGGACAACCAGCTAGGAAACAGCTCAGTGCAAACCAGCTCCGGAGACCAGCTGGGCGGAAAAACCAGCTCAGCAACCAGCTGGTAGATACCAGCCCAAAGTTCAGCAACCAGCTCAATGGACAGAATAGAGAGAAGAGCAGAAATCAAAATCAGAATCTATCAGATCAACGAGCAAAGCAATTTGAACTTGAACTTATGCGAAGACAGTTTTTTAGAGTTCAAATTGATTTGCTGTGTTGTCCACATCAGTACAGATGTGTACAATGCGCACATGCTCAAAGTCACATAAAGCCTGCAACGCATTAAAAGCCAAAGGACACAAAGTACATATGCGTCAGAATACTTTTGAGAATGGCTACAACTTGTGTCCAACGAATTAATCCACGCAGAAGCTTTATATACAGGCGCAATGGAACAGAAAAAAGACATGCGCAAAAACAGCGAGAGTAGTTGTGCGAAGTTCAATCAGAAAATCAAGAGACGCACAACACTGAACCTGGGAAGATAGCAGAAAACCAGCTCAAACCAGGAGCACTTCCCAGAGTGTGTGAGATTTAATTCATTGAGAGATTGTGCTCACACTGTAAATCTCACACACACACATTCACTCATATTCGAGATTTGAGCGAAATAGATAAAGAGTGAATGTGATTCAAATACTACATTGTAGTCTTTGGACAGAGACGTTAAACAAGTCTAGTTGTCTTTCACACTGAGACGTTAAAGAAGTGTGTGTAGCCTTTCTCACTGAGGCGTTAAAGAAGTGAAGTTAGTCACTCATCTTGCGGGCTGGTGTGCAATGGGTATAAGCTAGAAGTTCTTGCGGCTGCGGGTCGTAGGAGTGGGTTGCAGCGGGAGTCGTTGTAATCAAAGTCTTCTAGTGGATCTTTCCCGTGGTGGAAGAAGGGGAGATGTAGGAGATTGAGCTCTGAACTTCCAGAAACAAATTCAGCGTATCTTTCTTTACTTTTTTCAGTATTTACATTTATACGCATCACATATTTGCTTACGTGTGTATAACTGTTTAAATGGGCTTCGAACGATAGAGTGCAGTTTGAGTTATTTCCGCATGTTTTATTTACATTACTCAATCTGCATCTCGGCGCACAAAGTATTAAAGAACACTGAGCTATTGCAGCTCAAGTTAAGTTAACCAGATCGTTCGGCCGAAGTGTCGAGCTGGTTCTAGTCTTCCAGCTAGAACTGGCATGTTTAGCGCTCGCCTTATATCTGGCTGGTTTCAACTTTCAGCTGAAACCAGCTTGATCTTTGCGAACCCGGCTTCAACTTAAGGCTGAATCCTGCGTCTTGTCATTCGATCTGGTTACACCATCTAGCTCTGGTTATTGATTGAATAACTAGTCATTGCACATTAACAGAGGGTCTCGCTTAAATCGATCCAACATGATTGATAGACTGTAACGACAGAGATCGCCACTATTCGCACTCAGTTAGTTGAGGTGGTTGAATGCTTAATTCGTGGCCAAGATGCCAAAAAGAGGAAAACTATTAGTGTTCTAAGAAAGAGATGAGAAAGAATTTCGATAAGAACAAAGAAGGATTTCAGAAAATTTTGCAAGAGTAGTGACAATTAGAAATTTTTAGATTAGATCAATAGAATGGTAGAATCTTGTATACTGAACAGATTTATAGACTTCAAAATAAAAAGAAAAAAATGACTCAAGTTTATTGTCTTAGTTTTGACATCACAAAAAAGGAAAAATTATTAAGGAAATATATTCTATGTTTTGATAATAACAAAAAAATTAAGCTCGGAAGTAATCTGAAATGGAACTACAGGGATTTGCGAGTAGAACAGATTAAAGATCAGTTTGAGTTTGATCATATGAGAAGAATAAGCATAAAACAGAATAGAGCTCGTATGGAACAGACTAGGACAATCAGCTCAAGAGCAGATTAGATCAACTATCCAATAGCATATTATAGTTCAGATAAGATAAGCTAAGCAGATCAGATAGGAGAGTCACATTAGATAAGGTAAGCAGATCAGACTAGTGAGGATATTGTCAGATCAGATTAGAGCAGTTAATAAGCTTTCGACTTAAAGGAGTATTTATGGATGTTAGACATATAAGACAAAAATCAGAATAACTTCAGAGTTGTTGAAGTAAGATGATTTCTTATGCTTTGTCAAAGGACGAATGTACAAGAATTTAACGGATGAGAGTTGGTGGTGTAGCGAAGGATCCGGATCATGCTCCCGGGGTGCAATTGAATAAAATTTTTACGCTCGGGAACGCTCATACGCGAATAAAAAGAACACTAAACATGCATAGGATGGTCAGAAATACCCAGCTCCGACTATTCTGCAAAGGGAGATATCCCTTCAATGGTGGAACAACTCCAATCATCAAATCCAGTCCATGACCGGGATCCTAATTCCTTTGCTGGTTTGCACTAAAAAACCAGAAAAAGTTCACGAACGAAATCTCCACATCGAGACGGCCGGAATGATTCCGTCAACGGAGGTGGCGTCGACGTGCGGCGGAGGCGACGTCGACGAAAGAGGCCGAGAGTGGAGGGGATGGGAGAGGAGAGTTGTAAACACAACTTAGTACATATGAATAGTCCCCCCTATTTATAGATATTTCATGGGCTTAACAAGGTTAATGGGCCCAGGCCACGCCCAAGCCCGTCGCACATTGTTGTCAAGTCCATCATAGTGGTGTCATCATAATCCCGATCGACGATCAGATTGGACTGATCGGTACAGTTTCTAAAACTGTACATTATGATGTGAATAAAATTTTACAGACCACCTAATCCAAAAAAAATAGTTCCACACCTATTAGCTAAATATGGAAGTCCTACTCCCTTAGTAATTTTGGAAGTCCTACTCTCAATCTTCCTCCTACTATACTCAACACTTTAAGTATCATTTCCCTACAGGAATTGAGAAACCAGGACTTGTGTGACCCCAATGGTTCAGGGATACAACTATCAGTGGGCTCACAGCTACTTGTGATTTCAAAAACATATTTTCGGACTTACCCATCGGACCATGGTAAAGCATCTAGAAATATCGTCCCAGGATCCCCTAGGTATCACTAATAGTGTGTGACGTCCCAATCCTCATGGGATCACGAATGAATAAAAAAAATAGAAGAGCTGAATGGAAGATGTCATAATCTGTATCCCTTTATGACTAAAATAAAAATTCGAACCGCAGACAACAAAATGGCGCCAAGTACTGAGACAGCTGAAACAATTCCTCCTTATCAGATGTCAAAATGCAAAGTGCGATATTACAACCTCTGAAATTCTATATGAATTTACTATTGTTGTAATGGATCTATACAGACTTAACAAAAGATCCAAAAACAACAACAGCTGCTGCGGAAACATCGGCCTTAGATAAACACAATCACCACAGCTGGTTCAACTACTGCCTCCCGGCCTGCCCCAGCTCTGCTCCACCTGCACCATTTTAAAGCTAATGAGCCTAGGGGCTCAGCAAGCAAAATCTGAGGATAACAACATCACTTAATGCAGGCAGACATATGAAACATAACATAACTTAGCATAACGGTTTAAAAAGGAAGTCATTCATCAGCTGCATAAACTTTCTTTCATTAAACTTGGAAATGGGAAAAACGACCCAGATCCCATTCTTATCTTCTTGTGATTTATGGCTCGGAAATTCTACATTAGGTCCGTGTGCACCTGATCAAGTGTCTACTGATATCAGCCTTAGCATTTAGCTCGTGTTGAAGGGGCAACTGACATCTGGACAGCTGCTCACCCCTCCATGGTGACCGTATGTCATCTATGCCATAAATCCTTAAATTGAAACGTTCTTCCTTTAAACTCATAGCTGGTTGAAAACATATTTTGAAATCAACAACCTTCGGGTTCCTTGTGCTTCGAAATTCATTTTAAAATCTCTTTTAAAACTTTTTGCTGAGTATCAGGTTCGACTACCGGAACTCATCACTGAAATGAAACAGACGCGACGAAGTGGAACTATACTGGGAAACAAACCAGATCTTTACTGTTCACCGTTATCGCTAAAAGGAATCAGCTGTTGGTAAGGGAAACAATATCGTTAACGTAAAACAGCTGCAAGGATACTAACAGTGAAACAGACGTGACCTTGGAACAGTAGTGTTATCGGGTGACTGCTGATACTATAGGAATAGTACTTTAGAAGTGAACAGTTGTTTAAACAGCGCCTCAAAGGAACAATGCAACTGCTGGATTTAAAATAACGAAACACGACTGCTGGTTTCTTAACAAAGGAAGACACCTGATGGTGAACAGTGCATCGACTGAATATTAACTGGGAAATGCATCTGCTGATTTCTCATAAATTAGAGTACCTGCTGGTTTCTAACAAAGAAAGGTACCTGCTGGGTTCTCACAAACAATGGTACCTGCTGGTTTCTAACAAAGAAGCACCTGCTGGTTTCTAACAAAGAATGGTACCTGCTGGTTTCTAACAAAGAATGGTACCTGCTGGTTTCTCACTAAGAAGCACCTGCTGGTTTCCTGCTGGTTTCTCACTAAGAAGCACCTGCTGGTTTCTAACAAAGAATGGTACCTGCTGGTTTCTAACAAAGAAGCACCTGCTGGTTTCTAACAAAGAATGGTACCTGCTGGTTTCTCACTAAGAAGCACCTGCTCTGGTTTCTAACAAAGAATGGTACCTGCTGGTTTCTCACTAAGAAGCACCTGCTGGTTTCCTGCTGGTTTCTCACTAAGAAGCACCTGCTGGTTTCTAACAAAGAATGGTACCTGCTGGTTTCTAACAAAGAAGCACCTGCTGGTTTCTAACAAAGAAGAACCTGCTGGTTTCTAACACTAAGAAGCACCTGCTGGTTTCCTGTTGGTTTCTCGCTAAGATGCACCTGCTGGTTTCTCACTAAGAAGCACCTGCTGGTTTCCTGCTGGTTTCTCACTAAGAAGCACCTGCTGGTTTCCTGCTGGTTTCTCACTAAGAAGCACCTGCTGGTTTCCTGCTGGTTTCTCACTAAGAAGCACCTGCTGGTTTCCTGCTGGTTTCTCACTAAGAAGCACCTGCTGGTTTCCTGCTGGTTTCTCACTAAGAAGCACCTGCTGGTTTCCTGTTGGTTTCTCGCTAAGA
>KV013417.1:11224-21940 GCA_001598015.1 Dorcoceras hygrometricum
TGATTTGTAGTAGGTATTAACACTCGAGTAGGCATGGAATCCTACCAACCCGTGTCCTTTTCAAAGGAATTTGTCAAATACTCCTTACCACTGTTTTGTATTTGAAAACTTTACCAAAACTTTTTTTGTTTAAATGGAACTATTTTTGTTCAGCCGATGGCATTTCAAACCAAAAGCTGAAATATGCTCGTGTTTGCGCTCGGACGACAGCTGCCTGGAAACCGTCCGCGTCATGCCTCAAAACAACAACTGAAAATCAACTCTTTAAAACAATTAAAATAAACTTAAGGCTGAAACTGCAATATCAAATAGACCCTTAAAATAGAAATTTAAAAGGAACTATTTTTGTCCAGCCGATGGCATTTCAAACCAAAAGCTGAAATATGCTCGTTTTTGTGCTCGGGCGACAGCTGCCTGGAAACCGTCCGCGTCATGCCTCAAAACAACAACTGAAAATCAACTTTTTTAAAACAATTAAAATAAACTTAAGGCTGAAACTGCAATATCAAATAGACCCTTAAAATAGAAAATGCTCAAATATGTGGTCCTATGGATTTTTGGGGCATTACATAGTGTCTGCAAGAACCATATGGTCATGGTTAGCGTACAGTACAATCCTTTCATCTCATATATCCCGATCGAATCAATGATCATTGGTAAATTGAGATTCACTAGAGATTCGATAGACATGCATACTTCTTGGAGATCAAAGTGAGGCGACTAGCATATAGAGTCACAATGATGTTTCGAGTAATGAGAACTAATCTTTACAACCAAGACATCGGACTTAATCCACTGGACAAATGATACCACTCGGAAAGTCCGAATGGGGTATTTCGATAGATCACCAGGTCACTATCCGCCTGCATGCTCAGAACATCTCTGTGATCCCTACGAATGAAGCATGGTACTTTGCATTGCAGATACTAGTCTCAAGCTCGGGCGGCCCTTATCCTCTTTTCGACGGTCCAATCGACTAGGAACTCTGTTAAAACACACAGTGACTATTAGATGTATTTCATGATAACCATCAAATATATTACATCTAACATACACTATAGTCCATTCAAGTTCTTTATCCAACAAGTTGCGCAATGAAAGCAAATATAAAGATTTCCATGTAAATGTATATTATATTAATAAAGATCATTTTTTTAATGTAGAGTCAACAAAGCTCACTACCAACAATTGGCTAGTTGGCACCTAATCTAATAGAGTATCATACAAATTTATTACGCTGAACACCAAAGCTATAAATACAAGAAGCTTAGTGAAAAACAGATCTTCCCGATGACCTTCGAATCGATCAATGCTTTATGATATCTTTCTAAACTATCTTAGCTTTCACACTTTCAGTTTAGTGATCAGCTTTTAAGCTACCAGTTTAGCCTGAGAACTTATTCATTGTAAACTAACATAGCATGTTCTGTTAATAGTGAGTTATTAGGAGTCCTGATTAACCGTGAGCTAACTAAGTGGATTTGATTATTTTGTATAATCAAGATTAAAGTCTTCTAGTTTATATCTTTCCAATTTGGAAGAGATGAGATGTTGAAGCATCGTTTCAAACTTCCTGAAACAAATTCTTATCCCTATCTATTTATTACTAATTTCATGTTCACTAATTGATCAAGTCATCCCGCATAAATATTTTATAGCTTGAAAATTTAGCAAAGATTGAGATATAAGTTCGGTTGTTAATTCGGCTGATCTTTATCAGTATTTTCAATAGAAATTCAAAAGACTTTATTCACCTCCCCTCTAAACTTAATTTTGATCCTAATAGATGGCCAAAAAAAGCAAATATAAAATATAATATGGGTAAGATGATAATACGAGGATTTAAAACAAAGAAGAAAATATGTTAGGAGTTAAAACATTTTTTTGACATAAAAACATAATGCAATTTTAAATTTGGTAGTAGAGATTTTAAAATCATTTACCCTAAATTCCAAGTCATAGATTTCAGTTGAAATAGACTTACTTTTCATGTTTATTAGTTAACATCGATGATTTGCAACGAATTTTAGTTTATACAAGCTGTTTTCATTAATTTACCCATTGTCAACTGATCAGACAATCTATAACCTAGTATATTTGGCTTTTTTTAAAAAAATATAAAAAAAATCAAATTTTTAACAATATTACAAATCATTGAAAAATATAACAATCCGGGTGTTAAACTTTCAATTCTTACTCATCCACGGAAAATTATCCATGATTTTTTTAAACGTGTCACGATCACAAGATTTGCAAAAGATGAATCCGGGAAATTTTCAAACGCTGAGTTGTGATCAGTTAAGAAGTTGAGAGGAGCAGTGATCAATTCAGAGTTGAGAAGAGTAGATCAGTTCAGAGTTCAGAAGAGCAGTGATCAGATCCAGAGTTGAGAAGGGTAGATCAGTTCAGAGTTCAGAAGAGCAGTGATCAGTTCCAGAGTTCAGAAGAGCAGTGATCAGCTCAGAAGTCCAGAAGAGCAGTGATCAGTTCTGAAATTGAAAAGAGCATTGATCAGTTCAGAGTTGAGAATAGCAATGATCAGTTCAGAGTTTAGAAGAGCAATGATCAGTTCAGATGTTGAGAAGAGCAGTGATCAATTCAGAGTTGAGAAGAACAAATCAGTTCAGAGTTGAGTAGAAACAAGAGCCGTGTAATTTAGTGATCAGATCAAGTTGGAGCTTCAGATCAGATCAACACAAACTACAAGTTTGGAACGACAAAGTAGTTTGAAAAAACATTACTCAAGACTGAATTGATGCGAGATGGGAAGCTGTGGGTATGCACTGAGTGCAAGTCCTGATGAGAAAAGAATAAATCAGTTGTGCACCATCAGACATCATCGTAGTGTACTAAAGATCAATTTAGGAAGACAAAAATTTGTGAGGATACATTCAAGTGTGTTGAGGATTTATTTCGATTGAGAATAGATCAGATCGTGCGTGCGGGGGGACAACATGAAACAAAGAAGTGCGCATTTAAAAGAAACAAAATTTTAAAAACAATGAGACAGCGGACACTCCCTGGTCCACGATCTGATTAAGATTGGTGCCGTATAACTCCTTTTCTTGAAACATTTTGAGTACCGAGAGTATATCGGGTCATTTCTGAAAGACCATGTGGAAAATAACCCAAATTAATCCTTGAAACTGAAACTAAAAACGGTTTAAAACATATATGCAGTAAAGCAGTAAAGATATACTAAAATTTGTTTCTGAAATTTCAAAGAAAGCACCTTCTACGTCTCTCCTTCTTCCGAACTGGAAGGTTCTACTAGAATGCTTTGATTTATACAACACCTTGTATAAACCCACCTCAGGTGGGACATACCACACTGCCCAAACTGAGACTCCTAGACTTTGAACTACAGATGTTTCACGTCTCTCTACAAATACTACAGACATCAGGTTTAACATCTTCGTGCCAAGAAATATTTTGAAAGATTTGATTTTACATTCACTCAACTTATCTAATTCGCTCAGAAATCGTATATGTGAGTGAATGTGTGTTTGAGGAATATTTTCTTACATTCTATACTCTCAATTGTATTCTCACACACCGTCGTCTTCTTCGTGATCTTCAGGACATTAGGACGACGTCTGCTGGTGCACAACTTATTTTTATTTTCTCATCAGAATCGGGACTCTGTGCACCACAATTGTTTTCTTCGTATTTAGTTCAGATGTATATATATCCTCTGATCTGATATGAATGTTACACAATTTTCGAGCTAAGCTGGTGATGCAGGGAGCTGCTTTGGGTTTTAGTCTAGATCAGCACGGGTGTGAGCTGGTTCTATGACATGAGCAAGCTGTTTATAGTTTCTGGATGTATAGTTTGTAGGATTCAGCTTGGAAGCAAGCTGAGCTAACCCTTGAGAGCTGGGTTGACCATTGTGAGCTGGTAGGAGTATGTACCTTGAGATCTGGGTGCGTGAGCTGATCTGGAAGCGTCGTGATCAGAGTGATGCAGCGAAAGTTGAATAGAACATCACAAGCTGACTTGAGTGATGTGTGCTGAGTGGAGCACTCTAAGCTGATATACATACTGCTAGCTGAGAATAGAGTACGTGAGCTGATCTGAATGCTCTGTGCTGATCGCAGACCGTGATGGTTGTGCCGCATTTTTTAGTGATATCATTTTAGGCGTAATCTGGTAGTATCTTCATGTGTAGACCAATGTTGTTGTGGTCTTCATCTTAGGTCAGAAGCTGTTTATGGTTTCAGCCTTGACGAGAACTGTCCAGAATGCGTAAGCTGGCCAATGCCTGATATGGCCTGTTGTTGCGAGTTGAGAGCATCGTGGGCTGTTTTTGTGGTCGTAAGCTGGATGGAACATCCTGAGCTGTTTGTTAGGGTGTGATTTGACCTGAGACTGCACAAGCTGTTTGGTGGTACTGTGTGGGTTACCCTGTGCTGGCGTGGTATGATCTGTTGGTGTGACCTGTAGTACTGCGCATGGCGCAAGCTGTAAGTGCGGTCAGATCTTGTATAAAGCTAATGGAGAAGAGCAGTTTTGGTTTGGACTATGGTTTCAAGCACTGATTAGTTGGGCCAGACCTAGAACAACTACTAGTTATAAGGCTTGTAACGCCAAGAAATTTTTGGAGCCACAATTAGAAAGTTATAAGATTTGAGAGATTAAATTGAAATGCTACTTTATCAACTTCCATTTCGATTTGAGTTTCAGATTTGAGAATGCAATTGCAGGAGTTGTTTGGTCGACCCTTACGAGCCAATTGAATCATTATTTTTAAATAAAATGATTCGGTTTTATAGCATCGGATTTCACTTTAAAATGGAGTAGCACTTTTTAAAAGATTTTGACATATTGATTAAACGTGTTCCTTATTTAGGCATTTTAAATCATATATATAGGATGTTAGCCACATCATGAATCATAATTTTAAACCAAAACACTTTCCAAAAAGCAAACGGTGCTCACTGTGAAGAAACCGAGCAAAAAAACTTTCAAAGCTTTTCGAAGGTGACGAGCGGTGCGTACGTGATTTGCCAGATTTCATCTGTAATTGTGTTACAGAGTACAAGCAAGTAAACTCTATTTCCTGCTACACTCATGAAAGCATATATTCAGTTCTGTTTGCATGTTTGTATGAGATTTTAAAGAGTTGAGAATTTGCTACGGCTGTTCTTCAATAAATGAAAGCAATGCTCTGTTTTTTTATGATGAAGTACGTTTTTACTTTGATTTTGATCCAAAGATGTTAGAAAATTGTTTGATGATGTTCGTCCAGTAGTTTCTTGATAATTCTAAAGATTTTCTTCGAAGTAGCTTACAAGTAGCTTATTCGATTGATTCCAGAACTTTCTTGAGATCTTTTGATTTCTTCAGACTGAGGTTTCCTTCATTGGTTACATTCGTTCAAATGACTAAGTCTGAAATCTGGTTCTTAAACCAAAAGCTGAATTTCCATATTGGACAGATTCTAAGTTAGAGTTCTGTTTCTATGTTATTTAAAGTTCAGATCCGATTTTTTGTTCCAAATCTGAATTTGGTCAAAATCTACTTCATTGACCACATCAAGTCTGAGTTGACTGTTACGCCAAATCTGAATACCTTCTTTTTCGTTGAGATGCTTACGTATAATTCAGATTTCACATTTTTATCATTCAAATCTTCTTTGACAGATACAGAAATTACAGATTTTAATTCTTTGTTCATTTCCGCTTCAATTCGAAAGATTAATTCGATTCATTCGAACATATTCGAGTGACTTTATTCAGTTTTCATCTTCGCAAGTATTACAGAGAATCCTCATAGTGCTCCAAAACATCATCAGAAGTATAAAACCAGTAAATTGTACCAGAATGAAGAGAAAAACATATTTACGAAAGAAAGAAAGAGCAGAAAGAAATGTTTACAGAAATGTTTTACAGAAAAGTTTTATAGATTATGCCTTAGACAACAGACGGTCACATGAGAGGGTGAGGACGCTGGCTGACGAATCAGTGTGCCCCTTTCAACTACGGAAGGGACTAAGATATGGTCGACGGACTGTATACCATTTATATGCGATAGATGGGTTTTGTACCCAGCTCTCTGATTCAGATACAGAGTTTGATCAAACGACAGGCCTTATGTACATGTATCTAGCCATAATTACCAGAAAAGAAAGAATAGAGCTCAGTGTGATTTTAATCACCAAGCTTAAAGAAAATGACTTTCATTCCATATAGATTTCACAGTTCATGTTATTTAGCTTATTTATTCTTAAGCTATTCAGATTCAGATTCCGGTAAAGTAACAGATATCGTTTGCATGTGTTATATGTTTTCGATATTCCAAATTTTTACCTGCTGAGCTCTAGGCTCACTAGTTTTCATTGAGTGCAGGTAATGAGCAGTAGGAGCAGGATGGTGATGAGCTGATCGGAAAGATTTGTTTATCGTGGACATCTGTCTCCGTGTTTGTTCTTATTCAGTTTCAGATTTTGATGTACAAAACTTTAATTGTAGTTTTGAATTACGACAGATTTCGAGTTTCTTTATTTTGTTGAAATCTGTACTAGAATTATTGCTTAATTAATTATTCAGTTTCATTATTTCAAAGACCAGATCTGTTTTAGTTCCATGCCTTTTTAATTGTTCAGATCTATTTTTTTTAGATATCGAATGTGGTTTGCAGTTAATTGCATTTTAGCCCAGAAATTAGTAGCGAACTGTAATTGTAAACAAGATCAAAAATTTTTGGTGCTTTTCACTGTGAACCCCAAAGTTCTTAATTTAGTTTAAGAAAAGTCCAGCGCTACAAGGCTATTGCTGTATTCAGCTCTGCTGAGGTTGTGAGTTGACCCATTGGTGTTGTAGTTTGATCAGGTCCAGTGTGCTCTGGCTCCAGCTTAGAGGTTTGCTGGTGGATTTTGATATTAAACCAAGACCAGTTTTGGTGTGAGCTGGTTGGGCAGAATAGTTCTGAGCTGAACATCAAGTTTAAGCGCTGAGCTGAATTGTATCCTGTGAGCTGTTTAGCGGAAGCAGTGTATTAGCGATCAACTTAGGAGAATTAGTGTAAGCTGGATTCAGCTTAGAGATGTTCTGGATGTCCTGAGCTAAGTATCAGATTACGGATGCTGTGCTGTGCTAGTGGGTGAAATCAGCTTGGATGCAAGCTGATAGTGACGCACAGTGTAGACAAGAGTTGTTTGTGGTTTTCAGCTTTGGATGAAAGCTGTTAGTGGGGGTTAGCTTTGGTGAGAACTGATCGGTCCTCCAGTTAGGGGAGGAGAGCTGACATGTTCTAGGAAGGCGATCTGATATAATGCATGAAAGCTGATTTTGGTTGTAAGCTAAAGTTTACGCAAGAGCTGCACGGCGTACGAAAGCTGAACAGACGAGAGCTGATTTGTATGCACAAGATGGGTTGCTTTGCCTGGGCTGAATATAGTGAAGAGGCCTGAGCTGAACTGAAATCACTGTAGTCGTGATCTGTTGAGCGGTGAGTATAAATACCCTCTCGTTGACCAATACTTAGTTAATTTCTATCACACTTTCCCTTATCCTCTCTAGAGAGCCCCCGATCGATATTTCCAAACCCTAGCAGTTACTGTTTACCAGTCCCTATATTTTCCAAATCGCCGGAGTTTGGCCGGTCAGTTTTGGGTGAGGGTACCTCGTTTGGAAACCCTTCTTTTAGCTCAATGTTTCGGTACAAGTTTGGAGCCGAGAGGAGGCAAACGGAGGGAATAACTGAGAAGTTGCATGAGCTAGGTTTCGTTATTTCGGACGAGTTGAGCTCCGGTTCAGGTAACCGTGTTCTACTGGGGTTAGTTTTTGTTCTTAGCATTCATCTTTGAGCTGGTTAGTGCTCTATCGTTAGCCTAGTTATTCTAAGCTGTGAGGCCTTCGGTCGTGAGCTGTGTAAGCTTAGGCAGTGCTGATTTCTTATGTATATTGGCAGATTAGAGCTTCCCTTGTGGTTTTCCATGAGATGCTGGCCGTGCGGAGCATGGAATGCTTTCTGCTGTCAACCATAATCCTTGAGTTGAGTTTTTGGTAAGATCTGCATAAGGTACGAATTCGGAGCTTGTAGTTACAGCCTTGAGATAAGCATGTGAACGTGGTGGCTGTAGGCTGAGTTTGCCTTAACCTTGACGTGTGTGCTGTGTGACATAACCTGTTGTGCTTGTGTTGAGTAGCCGAGGTGAGCTTCCTGTGCTATGCTTGTTGATTCTGAGCTGTCTACGTGTTGTATTGACGTAGTGTTATGCGTGAGCTGAGTCATTGCACCGTTTGTTATTGTCGTGCTTGTTGCTTTGAGGTGAGTTGCTCAATCTAAAATCGCATGATAGAGCCTAATCTATGCTCACTTTATTACCTGCGTGCGAATTTATATAGCTGCTATGTATTATGTGCTGGCTGTGAGCCGAGTTAGCATAGCCGTGTCTATGTGATGATTTCTAGTATATTGATGCATGATTATTTGTGTTGTTTGTAAGATGATACTGTCTTGCATACATGCATAGCATTTTGTGTTAGAGTAGATGCCCAACTAGCCAACTTGTGGCGTGTGTGGGTTCTTATTGACTCTTTGTATAACGATCTTTATTTATAAAATTCGTATTCTTTTATGGCATTATTTATCTTCATTATTTTATAATGTTAACAATTGTGTTGGATAAAGACCTAGAATGCACCATAGTGTATGTTAGATGTGATAGTGGATATGATGGCTATCATGAAACACATCTAATAGTCACTGTGTATTCTAAACTCGTTCCTAGTCGATTGGGCCGTCAAAATGAGGATAAGGCCGCCCGAGCTTGAGACTAGCATCTGCGATGTGAAGTACCACGCTTCATTGGTAGGGAACATTGTGATGTTCTGAGCATGCAGATGGATAGTGACCTTGTGATCTATCGAACTACCCTCGTTCGGACTTTCCAAGTGGTTACCATTTGTCGAGTGGATAAGTCCGAGGTCTTGGTTGTACAGATTAGCCCTCATTACTCGAAACGTCATTGAGACTCTACGTGATAGGTGCTTCACTTTGACCCATTTACCGAATTAGTTGGGGTCATCAGGTGGCGGGATTGGGTGAAGTCCCGATGCATGTAGGAGTCGATGCTTCGTTGTCGAGGATTCACCGCTCGCCTTTGTGCGTGGATATCCTATGCTATCTGAGGAGATAATAGTGTGATAAATCTCTGGCCAGAGTACTAGATGTGTTTTAGGTAAATGGGTTTACCTAGTAACACACGCAATGTCACTATTTTATCTCCAAGATGTATGCATGGTTATTGGATCTCTAGCGACTCTCGATTTACCAATGATCGTTGATCTGATCGGGATATATGTGTTGAAAGGACCGTACTGTATGCTAACCATGACCGACTGTTCTTGCAGGCACTATCAGTGATACCTAGGGGATCATGGGATGATGTTGCTAGGCGCTTTACCATGATCCAATGGATCAGTCCGAAAATATGTTTTCGGAGTCGCAATTGTTGTGGGCCCACGGCTAGCTGTATCCCTGAACAATTGAGGGTCACACAAGTACTGGCTTCTCGATTCCCGCACGTAAATTGAGCTCAATTTGTTTGAGCATAGGAGGAGGAAGGATGGAAGTGCGACTTCCTAAAATTCAACAGGGGCCAAAATGCAATTTCCCTAAAGTTTGGGCTAGTTTGACTATCCTTGAAACTTGGAGGGGCTAAACTGCAATTTTGGACTAGGTGGTCTGAAACATTGTTTTCGCGTCATAATACTCAGTTTTGTAACTGTGTAGATCGGTCCGATCTGATCGTCAATCGGAAGTATGATGGAGCCACGGTGATGCAGTTGAACCGAATGTTCATACGGGACTGGGCCTGACCCAGGCCCATTGGTCGGTTCAAGCCCATCACAAGTCTATAAATACATGACCTAGGATTTGCATGACACAACTCTACTACTCCAAAAACCCTAAAGTAGCCGCCCCCTCTCCTCGTTTCTCCACACGGTCGCCGCCCCTCTCGCCCGTCGCTGCCCGCCGCGACGCGCCACCGTCGTGCGCCGCCGCCTGCCATGTTTGGACTTGTTCCGACCGTCTTGACGTGGAGATTTCGTCCGTGAAACATTTGTCATGTTTTCTAGTACAGACCAACAACGGGATCGTGATTTCAGTCATGCACCGGATTCGGAGAACGACAACCGCCAACCGTTGAAGTGCCAATTTCCTCGTGAAATTGATCGGAACCAGGTGCCTAGACGCCATCAAGGTACCAATCAAACATCCTATGTATGTTTATTTGTTATTATTGTTATGTGTTGACTGTTCCCGGTGCAAAATTTTGAAATCTTCCGCTGCGCCCCGGGAGCGGGATCCGGATCCGCCGCTGCGCCAACAGTGGTATCAGAGCTTTGGCTCGGATCTGTCAATACATAAAATTGTACCTGTATTGCATCAGATCTCAAATTACAAATTTCAAAAAAAAAAATTCTGCATGGAGCCGCAGCGCGCGTCGCCTCTCGCGGCGTGCGGCGCCAGCGTGCGCCGCCGCTCGCAGCGTGCGCCCAGCATGCGCCCAGCGTGCGCACAACGTGCGGCAGAGGATGTGCGCCTATCACACACGCCCCTTCGCACGCTGCCCGGTGGAGGTTGCACCCGCTGGCCGGCACTCGTGCGCGCAAGTCGTGCACGGGGCTGCGCGACACCGCGCACCAACTGCCGCCCCACCTGCACGAGCTGTGCGCGCAGCGTGCGGAAACTGTGCGAGCGACA
>KV013418.1:0-23375 GCA_001598015.1 Dorcoceras hygrometricum
ACGCTCTTCTGCTGGATTTATCATCGACCAGCAGCTAATTCACCAAAACCAGCTGACACGTCGACCAGCAGGTACTTCTAATACGCGAAAGAAAACAGAATCTCCAGAATTGCTCAACACACGAAATGGAACCCGAAAATACAACTCAAACACTCAGAAAAGAGATCTAAAATCTCAATATATCGATTCATTCCAACGTTAAAATCGAAATTACAATCCAGGTCTCACAGCTGCTACTGCTGCGACCCCTGAGGAGAATAGAAAGATTGCGACGCATCCTGAACAGGCTGATAGGTGCGTCCAGTAGTCGGCTGAATCGGAGCCTCAACCTCCATTAAACTCTCCTCAATATCCACTGCTCGGTTCACTGCATCAATATAGGTCACAGGTGACCCAGACAAAACCATCCAGTACAATTCAGGCCTCAAGCCTTTAAGAAACTTGTTCCTCTTCATCCTCTCCTGGTTGGCTACGTGTGGCACATAGACCAAAAGTGTAGAAAACTGTCGGGCATACTCAGCCACTCGCATGTTGTCCTGCCTTAGATTATCTAACTCCCGCTCCCTGCTGTTATAAAAAGAATCCGGGGTATACTCCTGTCTGAACGCCTCACAGAAGCTCTCCCAGGTGATCACAGCCCCACTATCACGAAGGATACGAGAAGTACCTCTCCACCAGCGCTGTGCATTGTCTCTCAGCTACAACACCACCAGCTTCAATCTCTTCTCGGGAGCGTACTCCAGAGTATCAAAAAACTCCTCCATTTGAGCTAACCAAGCCTCAGCCATCGCACCACCCTCTGCTGCAGAAAACGTCGGAGGGTTCGTCCGCTGAAACCTAGCTAGGACTAACTCCATCTCACCTATCTGTCTAGTCACATTCTCAAACTGCTGAAAGTCATCATCAATGCCTGCCCTAGATTCCTCCTTGGTACGTCTAGTCATCTCACCTATCTGTCTAGTCACATTCTCAAACTGCTGAAAGTCATCATCAATGCCTGCCCTAGATTCCTCCTTGGTACGTCTAGTCGCCCTACCTCTACCTCTCCTCGGCGACATCTACACAAGTCTAGAGGTAAGATCTCACAGCAGATTGATATATCACATAGACAGATAAAAGATCACATAAGTCACAGAGTAAATCAAAATCAAATCAAAACTCTGTGCCTAGACTCGAGTGTGATCAAAGGAAATCGAGCTTATCCCAGTTTAAGCTCTGATACCAAAAATGTCAGGCCCCATGCTAATCACTCAAGATAATGGCACAATTAAGCACATAATCACATAAGCATAAAACCGGGCTTAAAAATTTTCGAAATAAAATTGGGCCTGAACTTAAAACATCATTCAAAATATTCATAATCAAAATATGAGTTAACTCAAACTCAATCAAAACAGGTAACAACAATAAACCTCAAATCCAATACAGATCTCCAATACATAGTAACACGGGGCATCCCCCGATTCAATACATAATTATACAACTGGGACTCAAGGGAACGGGGATCGACCAGCTGAACCTCCACTCTGTCCAGCTTGGTTACCTGAAGATCCTGAAAATGGGTAACACAGACCCAAACAACACAAAGCAGGAAAAGTAAATACGAGGTCAAGCCTCAGTACGAAGAGCTAATCAAACGGCTAATCATGCAACATGCTATAATCAATGCTATGAAATGCATGAGGGCTATCAAAGATCGGATAGCTAGACCAGTGTATCAACTGGTAATCACATCGATCGAGCCTGTATACCACGCACAGCAAGTCAGCCGGTGGAAATCATCGGTCCGTGATCTTCAGGACCCGTTAGCCCATCACAGCTCGGTGGTAGACACTCGAATCCGGTAGTCACCACTCCGATGATAGCGTTGGACTTTTCAGGCACGACAAGTCAGTCGACCAGTCACAATGTGGCTCTCAATCAGTTCATCAATCAATCCATCAGGCTCAATATGTATGCATGAATGCCAATCAATAATCAATGTCAATGCATACCATTCAATACGTGAAAACAGAATGAAATATTCAATCAATTCAACAAAATGTTACACGTAATTTCACGGAATCATATCAGCAGTCATCATAACATCGCTCATAGCCATATTCACGCTCAAAGCTGTTAAATCTGCTCAATTCGTACCTTCAACAGTTGATTCTACCTCAACAGATTCTTACAAATGCACGGTAAAACAACTGAAGCAACTCAGCTTCTTCCTGCTTTCGAAAATTCCAGCAGATACCTCCTGCGAACTCAAATCCGTCACAGGGCCTCACATATAAGCTTAATTCTAAACTTCTAAACATCATAGCCTACGGTCAGAACCTTTCTCTAGTTCTACAAGTCTACCGAAGCTAGAAACAACAAGAAATGCTCAGCCAAAAACTCAAACCAGCAGAAGAACCAACAAACTTCTCTGTACGAGGACACAGCAACTTCACACTTCTTCTCCAACGTTGATTCAGGGCTTCAAATGGGTATCAATCGAAAGAGCAACTCACAAGGAATCCAGCGCCACCAAAATCGCTCAAATCATCGGCGGAGAACGACGGCAATCGACGGAAATAGGTCACGATGAACAGTAGCTATTCGAGGGTTTGGGAAAGGAGATAAGAAATATCGGGTCCAGAATATTTCTAAGTGTCGATCACCCTCATCTATATATATATCCCTCAAACCCACCAGCAGCTGATCACAAAAATATCCAGTCGACGTGAACAGTAGATATCTTACAGCAGATACCATCTTTTTCTTTCGATAAAACCAGCAGCAGCAACCAACCGTTGCATTCTAAAATGAACATCAAAACGACACCGTTCTATCTAACACAAACGACGTCGCAAAGGATACGTCATCCTTTCTGCTAACAGCTGGGTAGACAAACCAACCACTGGTCGCGTTAAACAATTCAAAACGACGACGCATGAACTAATCCAAGTGACGTCGTAATGGTTACGTAAGCATTGCTGCCAACAACTGGTTACCCAGTCACAATACTCAAAACGCAGCGTTTTGACTTATACAAACGACGTCGCTTCTCATCATTCTCGTATTTGCGCGCCTGCTGCCAGCAGCAACCATTCTAAGCGCAACTACTGCCAACAAAAAGCAATACATCACGCCTATGTCATCACTACTGATTTCCAAAACTCACCAGACGAGAGCTACAGGAACGTTGACCCGTGTTGACTTTGCTACAGGAGCTTGCTGCTGACAGACTTTGCCAAAAATTCGCTACGCTGATTTCTAATACTTAAAGAATTTCAACAACGCAAAATTCTCAAAATCACGACTAATCCCAAATAATTAAATAAATTATCAATCTAAAATCTGATTCCTCACAGGCCTCATCTGTTTGAGCACCGATAGTGTAAACTCCAGGTAATTTCTAAAGCTTTGATTTGGGCTTTTTTAGTTGTTGGTGATTGATTTGATTATTTGATTGTTTCTTCCCGTGAGTTTGCCTTTGATTTCGAGGACGAAATCACTTAAGGTGGGAAGAATGTGAGGAATCAAATTTTTTTTAGTGATTAATCGAATTGATTTGGGATTAGTCGCGTGGATTATGAGGGTTTTTCGAGAGAAATCTAATTCCAGTAGAATTCAGGCGTTAGTGTTCAGGTGTAACACTAGTTGGTGAAGTCTGATCAGTCGTTGATGGCGCGGGAGTAATACGCCGTCGTTTCATGAAAATCAGGTGTAGCGCATTTCAGACGTCAACGCAAGTCAACGGTACTGTAGCGAGTGAGTGACTCGTCGTCGTTTTTCATTCAGTAGTAGCGCTTGAGGAGGTATCTGCTGGCGGCTGAGGCACGGGTGCGAGGATTAACAAGAAAGCGACATGTGTTGGTCAACTTTTTTAGGTGTTGACTGCTGATATTGTTGCGCTATCAGCTTTGCGTTTGTGAGGAATTGATTTAGTCGAGCGACCAGCTGTTGGTTTGAGGTAACCAGTAGTTGATGTGAGACGATGTCGTGAGGCACGGGTGCGAGGATTAACAAGAAAGCGACATGTGTTGGTCAACGTTTTTGGTGTTGACTGCTGATATGTGCGCTATCAGCTTTGCGTTTGTGAGGAATTGATTTAGTCGAGCGACCAGCTGTAGGTTTGAGGAACCAGTAGTTGATGTGAGACGATGTCGTTTTGATAAGTTGAAACGCAGCGTTTTGGGTGCAACGCTTTTGTTCAGCTGTTGGCAGCGAAGGTGACGTGTCCCTTACGTCGTCGTTTGAATTGTTTAGCGTGACCAGACGTTGGTTTGATCAGATGTTGGCAGCGAGGATGATGTAACCCTGATGCGACGTCGTTTTGTGTAGTTACGCTATGAGTTAATAAGCGTATTTCAACTGTTGGTTTTTTGGTAGGAATCTGTCATCAGCCGTTGGAGCGCTGTGATGTCGTTTTGATTAGTTGATGCGGCGTTGTTTTGATATTCCTTTGTGAATGCAACGTCTGATGGTTGCTGCTAGTTTTGTTGAGAAGAAAAGATGGTTTCTGTTGTAAGATTCCTACTGTAGCAACGTCTGATAGATTAAATCAGCAGCTGTTGTATGGAGTTATATAGACAAGTGTTGATCGACACTTAGAATTATTTAGAGCCTGATATTTCTCATCTCCATCTTCAAACCCTCGTTTTAGCTACTCTTCACCGAACGTTTCTTCCTTAGATTTATGTCGATTCCAGCCTTTGTTGTCGATGATTTTGGTGGCGCTGGATTCCTTGTGAGTTTCTCTGTCGATTGCTACTCTTTAGAGGTTGTGGAACGACTTGTGGAAGTGAGCGTGAAGCTGCTGGTGTACGAGGATTTCTAGAGAAATCTGATTGAGCGTTCTTTGATTGTTGTACGCTTCTGGATAAGTGATTCCTTGCCAATTTAAGCCTCGTTTTAGGGTTGAGTAATACTCTGTAGGATTTGGTAGCTGAGTTATGCTACTGGACCTTAGAACCTTAGCTGTTGAGTTTGAATTTTTAACTGAATTATTAGATACCTGGTACAGATTTTCAGTTCCAGGGAGTCTCTGCCGTGTTTGCCGAGCCAGGAGAGATCTGGTTGCCTAGGCCATGAGTTGCAGCGACTTGTGAGAACTCTGTTGAGGTATTTGAGGCTTGAAGGTACGAATTAAGCAGATTTAACAGCTTTGAGCGTGAACATGGCTGTAATTGATGTTATGAAATATACTGATGTGATTCTGTGAACTTACGTGACACAGTTTGTTGAATTGTCTGAGTTTTACATTCTGTTCTCATGTCTTGAATTGTATGAATAGTGAATTGAATATTGATTTGGATACATGCATACATCTTGAGCCTGATTGACAGATTGATTGATGACCTGATTGAGAGCCACGTTGTGACTGGTCGACAGATGTTTCATGCCCGAAAAGTCCAACGCTATCATTGGAGTGGTGACGACCGGATTCGAGTGTCTACCACCGAGCTGTGATGGGATGACGGGCCCCGATGATCACGGACCGATGATTTCCACCGGCCGATTGGCTGTGCGTTGTATAGACGCTCGCTTGAGTTGATTTTCCAGTCGATATGCTGGTCTTGATTACCGATTTCTTTGATAGCCCTCATGCATTTCATGGCATTGATTATAGCATGTTGCATGATTAGCTGTTTTGATAGGTCTTCGTACTGAGGTTTGACCTCGTATTTGTTTTTGTGCTTTTGTGTTGTTTGGGTCTGTGTTACCCATTTTCAGGATCTTCAGGTAACCAAGCTGAACCGAGTGGAGTGCCAGCTGTTCGATCCCCGTTCCCTTGAGTCCCAGTTTATTTTATGATATGTATTGAACTGGGGGATGCCCCGTGTTTTATTGTATTGGGGATCTGTATTTTGATTTGAGATTTGATGTTACCTGCTTTATATGAGTTTGAGTCAACTCGTATTTTGATTATGAATATTTTGAATGATGATTTTGAGTTCAGGCCCAAATGATTTCGAAAAATTTTTAAGCTCGAATTTTTACGCTTCCGTGATTATGTGTTTAATTGTGCTATAATCTTTGTTTATTAGCACGGGGCCTGACATTTTAGCTGAGTCATCTCCATGACCAGCTGAGAAACCTGAATAACCTGTACAACACATAGACAACCAAAACAACAAGCCCCAAAGGGACAGGGGTCAAACCTAGTACAGAGAGCAACTGAAAAACAGCCAATAGACAGCAACAGATATAAATGCACGTGCTATGCATGAGAACCTCAAAATGCAAAGCAACAGGCTACAACCGAAACGGAAAGCCAACGGAGCTAAAAAATCAGCTCAGCAGCTGATGACAGATCTGATGAAAAACAGTGGCCACGATGTATGTGAGAGCATGGTAGCTATCCACTCGTCTCAACATACTGTACCAGAAGCATAACTGATTACTCAACCTGATTTTGCCCAGCTTATGAGAGCGTGGTAGCTATCCACTCGTCTCATAGTGGCTAACAATATACCCAGCAGGGAGATGAGAAGCACGGTATTGCCGATCGTCCTCAACAAGGCATCCTGGTACACACGGGTTAGCATAACAAGACACAGCTAACAACATAGAAGCCCAACATGGAAAACGAAAGTATGCACAACAAGGACTTGCTATGACCAGCACAGAACAATAAAAAGTAGAAACAGCACAAAGGCATACACTTCAAGCACACATAAATATCCATGCTCATCCCAAAGCTGTAGAACAAGCTCACATCCGTACCTTAGTTTCTGAGCTACAACCACAACAACGGTCCTAAGCAACTCAAATATGAAACCTGATAAGCCAATAACAACAACTAGCTCAGGGACGTAAAGCACAAAAACTCTAACTTGGAGTAACGAGCTCAACCAGCTCTGTCCTACTCTTAAAACACAACAGATAGCTCTAAACGAAGCATAAGGTAGGATCTAGCACTTACTCAAAGCACTACCTGAACGGAAGACCCAATCGGCCGAAATGCTAACAGACTACACAAGGAAGCTTCTCTCGTGATCCTATTCCAGCATTCCAAAGCCTCCAAAGGTGGTATAGAAAGGACGATCTTTGCAAAGCGAACTCAGCGCCACCAGTCTTGCTCCAATCGGAGCTGTGTACCGTCGAAAATTGGAAGAGATAAGGTTCGGTGAACAGTAACTAGGGTATCGCGAAAGAGTAAGGTCAAGGGAAATATTTCTAAGTGTCAGGAAAGATATGGCATAAAAAGAGTCAAAGTCCTCTAATATATAACTCAAATCTGATGAAATCTGGTGAACAGTAGCCACCGACCACTCGAGGCTCACAACTGACACCAACTCAGATCTGAGTACTCCTCCAGATCTGTACCCTACGCCAAAATAGATTTGGGACTCCTCCAAACGACGTCGCACAGAAGTCCATTCTCCCAAATGGAACACGTCATCCCGCTAGCACCAAATCCACTATCGCTAAACGGCGTCGCATCGCTCCAGACCAGAACACTCAGATTCCACGTAACCAGCTCCAATCAAATCTAAAAACCACGCCGCTATGCTAGAACTACGAACCGAGCCGGTCCACTCATCACAACCAACTCACGCATCTCAAACCTGGTTTCTACCAAACGAAGTCGCTTTGCTACCCGCTCAGAAAATCAACTAGCGTGCCCAGAATAGTTTACGACAACCAGATTTGACCACTAGCCCCGATTACAACCAACCAGCACTGACCAATTCTCAAATCTAATTACTACTCCAAAATTCTCTCCAACCATCCGGAGTAGTTCCAAATACTCATACAGACCCTATTATGTTCACCAAGCATACCAACTCAAAGCTGGTCCATCCCAGATCTGCTCACAAAAGATCTGGTCTATACTAAACCCAATTAATTAACTTAATTGCTCCACTAAGATTTTGGGTCTCACAGTGTGTCACCTTGGGAAGCTCCGATTCTTTTCATGAATAAGAAAGATGGATCGATGTGGATGTATATCGATTTTTGCAGTTGAATAAAGAGCCTGTGAATAATAATCATCCTCTACCAATAATCAATGATCTTTTTGACAAATTTCAAAGTAAAAAGGTGTATTCTAAGATTGATCTACGTTCAGGCTACCATCAGTTGAGGATCCGAGAAGAGGATATTTCTAAGACAACTTTTCGACAAGGTACGGACATTGAGTTCCTTGTCATGCATTTTGGTACGAAGAATGCTCATGCTGTTTTTATGGACTTTATGAACAGGGTCTTTTGAGAGTTCATAGACCAGTTTTTGATTGTGTTCATTGACGATATCTTTATCTATTAGAAGACTAAGAGAAAGCACAAGGAACATTTGAGATTAGTCCTTAAAACTCTTCGAGACTATCAGTTGTATGCTAAGTTCTTCAAGTATGAGTTTGGATGGACAGAGTTGTATTTTTGGGTCATGTCATTTCATCTCAAGGCATCTCATTTGATCTCAGTAAAGTGGAAGCAGTTGCGAACGACCTATAAATGTTGCTGAGATTTATAGTTTATTGGGGTTAGCTGGCTATTCCAGACGTTCTATTGATGGATTTTCTCGGATAGCCAGGCCTATGACTCAAATGACTCAGAAAGATGGGAGATTTGTGCGAACCAAGGAGTGTGAGTCCAGATTTCTGTTATTGAATGAGAAGTTGACTACTGCCCCAGTATTGGCATTGCCATCAAGTTCAGGAGTTTTTGTGGTATGTTCTGATGCGTCTCTTAGTAGACTTGGTTGTGTTTTGATTCAAAACGGATGAGTAATTGCTTACACCTCTGATAGTTGAAACTTCATGAGACTCTCTATCCCTATCATGACTTAGATTTGGCGGCCATCGTTTTTGAGTTGAAGGTTCGGCGCCACTACCTCTATAGTGAACAGTTTTTGGTGTGCATCGACCACAGAACCCTTCAGTATCTCTTTAATCTATCTGATTTGAATATGAGGCAGCGCCGATGGATGGAGTTGCTCAAGGACTTATATTGTGAGATACAATATCAGCCAAGATGGGTGAATCTTGTCACAGATGCCCTTAGTAGAAAATATCAGATTTCTATGTTGGCAGCTTTGGGTATCTCGAAGGTCCATGAGCATTGGGAATGGTTGGTCGGCGTTTTCAGCTAGGTGATGATTATTTTGTAGTTTTCTCTTTTCAGTTTGAACCACAGATTGTCTCAGACATTAGAGCAGCACAGAGGACTGACCCATACATTTAAAAGTTTAAATGAAGTCCCGGTCAGGTCAATCAGATGTTTTTGCTTTTGATTCTGATGGGTGTTTGAGGTTTAAGGGGAGATTAGTGGTTCTCAATATGGTTGATCTAAAAGAGGAGCTTTTGAGAGAAGCTCACTATAGTCGCCACAATGTTCATCAGGTGTTAGAAAGGTGTAACATGCCTTGAAATCTTGTTATTGGGGGTGGCTCGATGTTTGAACTACCAACAGGACAAGACTGAGATAATGAGACCTGGTCGAATGTTGCATAGCTTGGAAGTGCCCAGGTGGAATTGGGAGCATGTTTCCATGGATTTTGGGACCCATTTTCCTTGTTCAAATCCGAGGGTGTGATGCAGTTTGGGTGCTGATTGATCGACTGTCTAAGTCATCCCACTTCACCCCTTATGATATGACCTGTTCCATGAAGAAAATGGTGAATCTGTACATTGATCATGTTGTAAGACTGCATGGCATGCCGGTGTCAATAGTTTCTGACAAATATCCTAGGTTTACTTCCAGGTTTTGGAAAATCTTGCAAGAAGCCTTAGGTTCGAGGTTGACCATGAGTACCGCATACCATCCTCAAACAGATTGCCCATCAGATAGGACCATTAAGACGTTTGAGGACATGTTGCGAGCTGTAGTTGTGGATATCAGTTGGATTTGGAAGGATTATTTTTCCTTAGTAGAGTTTTATTATAACAATAGTTACCAGATGACTATTGTAAAGACATCATTTGAGGCTTTGTATGACCGGAAGTGCAGATCGCCTACTTGTTGGGGAGAACTTGGAGAAAGACAGTTGTCTTCACCCGAGTTTTTCAGCAAATGAGAGATCAAGTTGATATAATGCGTAAGAGAATGAAGGCAGCACAAGATCGACAATCCAGTTATGCTAATAAAAGGCGTTGGCCTTTGGAGTTTCAGGTTGGTGATCGATTCTTTTTTAGAGTTTCTCTTTTTAGAAGTGTTATGATATTCCAATTTAAGGATAATTTAGATTCTCATTACGTTGGTCCGTACATGATTATTGAGAGGATTGTATCTTTAGCTTATTTTTTGCACTTGGTCGCCTGAGATGTATGATGCATGATGTGTTTCATGCGTCTATGTTGCGGATGTATGAGCCTTATAATTCTTATGTGTTGAGAGACGATGAGGTTGAGCAAGATTAGACCCTGAGTTATGTTGAATATCCAATTCAGATTCTGGACAGAAAGGTGAAACAGCTCAGGAGCAAAACCATTCCTTTGATGATGGTTTAGTGGAGTAAGCATGGAAGAGAATAAGCTACATAGAATTTAGAAGCCAAGATGCGACAGGATTGGACTCATCTGTTTGAGCATGTATCTTTTCACTACATGTATTCTTGTTCCCATGTGATCTGGTTACTGTTGCTGTTGTTTTCTAGTTTTCAGGATTGATTGGTTAGTGTATTACTTTTGAGTGTTGCTTGTTGTTGTAGTATTTGATCATTTGTGAGATGTTATTAGTAAGCGTGTTGGTAATTTGGTGTTTTGATTTCGAGGATGAAATCCTTATTTTAGTTGTGATGTTCGGAATAATAAAGTTGGATTAATCGGTTTTAGAGTGGATCAGATCGGGTGCGAGCTGGTCTGGAGATACTGTGCTCTTGAGTAAACGCTAAGCTGAGTGGAGCATATTGGGTGCGAGCTGATGCTGTTTGAATATCTCTAAGATGATCTAAGGGTCATGTGCTGATCTATTGATGCTGAGCTGATGTGGTGTTGCGTGTGCTGGATGCCTGAGCTGGAGTCAGCTTAGAGGAGACCTGGATGTCCCGAGCTGAGTGTCAGCTTAGAGGCCCGTGCTGGTCGGTGGTCACCGTAGATTAGATTGGGAGAACTTAAGTTATACACTAAGTGTTGACAAAGTGTTAGCCATTTTACAGCCACAAGATAATTTTGTATATCTTTGAGAGCCTGAGTTGATGCTCTTTTGTGAAACCATTGTTATTGTTCACTCGATCCTTGTCTTTCCCGATGGCCGGTGGTAGATGGCTCAGATTGGAGCAAGGTTAGTACCGTTGGAATCCTCTTTCCAAACCCGTCTTTTCCCTGCCAATCTTGAGAGTGGTGGTTGGCCGGAGAAGGAAGCGCGATGATATTCGAGGCATAGTTTTCGCTCCTTCAGATCGTGTTGGTCCGAAAATAGGATCAAAAAGATAGCCAGCGCTGATTTGACAAACAGTAAAAATTTTGCGCTGCTATAAACGAGCTGCAATAGCTCAAGGTTCTTGAACATATAAAATACAAAGAGCACCGGAGACAGATCTGATATGAAATTAAAATCATCCGGAAACACCAGAACTGAATCCTTAGTATTTTAAAACGATTCAAACAGATTTATGTGCAACATAAATCTGTTCGACTGTGCAAGTGTGCTAACTGTGTATGCCTTCCAATATGTTATGCGATGCTAAAGTAAAGCAGGTACTGAATGAATAACAGAGTACAATACACAAGCGATTTGTTTCTGGAAGTTCGGACCTCAATGTCCTACATCTCCCCTTCTTCCACCTCGAAAGGCTCCACTAGAAGACTTTGATGGTTACAGCACATCTGCAAACACCCACCCACACAAGCAGCACTTGTATGGACTCCTAGACTCCACAAATGCACACCAGCCGCAACTGTGTGACTAACTACATACACAAGTTTAACGTCATCGTGCTTGGACGGGACCTGTTGTGAAATGGTTTTGAGATTCATTCACCAATGAATGTGAATGAATCTCTGTGTGTGAGATTTTACAATGAAGCTCTCAACTCTCTGTTTCTCACACACTAGGGAAATTGCTCCTAAACAAGCTAATTAAAACTCATCAATCGACTCTCGTGAAAGCTCCTCTCTAATGGCGGTCGATTTCTTCGTCTTTCTTTTCATTTTCCCTCTATTGGTGCACTGTGTAATCAATGTATTTCTGCAACGGCGATGTAGTCGCACCAACATCGTCATCCTTCTTCAATGGCGTTGCCTTCGCATATATAGCCTCTGTTTGAAATATGGCCGTTAGATAGATTCCAAAATTGTTCTGCGCTTGTCAAGGCTAATTCGTCGCTTCTTTCCATTTCCGTGCAACGCTCCTCTGTCAATTGTACTATTTCCCAGAATAGTACAAATCTTGTTTCCTTGAATTGAGGCAATTTGCACGAATTTATTTCAGTCACAGATTCCTTCCCGTTTTAAATGGTGATGTCTGCCAACAGCTTCTGTAATAGTATCTGCCAACAGCTTTGTCAACAGTAACTCTTCGCACGGTATCTGTTGACAGCAACTTCGACAGTGACCTGATTCCTCTTCTCTTCTCAACAGATATGCTGACGTCAGCGTTGCTGATTCCAGCTTCCTCCAACAGATATGCTGACGTCATCACTACTGATACCAGCTCTTGCGCTCCTGCTGATTTTTTATTTCGTTCAAACAGCAATGCTGACGTAATCGTTGCTGCTCGTAGCTACTTCCAGTAGACATGCTGACGTCATCATTGCTGAATCCAGATTTCTCTTCGCTTCAAATCCATCAGCTGATTTCTCGATTTCTTTCAATCAGCAATGCTGACGTCATCTTTGCTGCTCACAGCTTTCTCCAGTAGATATGCTGACGTCATCATTGCTGATACCAGATCTTGCGCTACTGATTCCAGACATCTACTGTTCATCTTCTTTCTTCGACATTTCTTCCAGCAGACTTCATAGAATCTATTCCAGATCACATTTTCGCATGAGGCCTGTGCTATTCCCTCCGAAACGGTCCAACGAGCAAAACTCACTAGTGAGCTCCTCCGTTTTTGGCCAAATTCCTTCGTTTAGGCCTCCGAAAATACGATTTACTCTTTTCAGCCCTTGGTCTGCTACGGTATCAGCTTCAGCTTCTTCTGTTGTAAATCCAGCTAACATCTGCACACTTAGTAGAGACATTAGTAACACAATAAATAGGTTTTGTGTAATTCAAAATACATTCTGGATCTGTTATCCAGATCCATCAGATCGATTTGCTCTTCAGTTCAAGTAACGTCAACTTGTAAGTGTTAGTCTTCGTTCTTCGCTTCGTATTGGACCACTTTTCGTTAGCTGGAGTATTTAGTTGAGCTGGTCGCTCTTAGTTTTGTTTTCCGACGAGTATTTACTGAGCTGGTTTTTTTAAGGTTTGAGAAGATTGTAGCTTGGTGGTAGATTAGGAGGTTCCTGGCGTGATTTCTCCACTTAAGTCTGGAAGGTTTGGTATTTCTGGTCTGAGCTAGTTTCCTTCAGCTTGCGCGTTCTGTTGACAGCTCCCTATGTTGTTAGTTGGCATTGGAGTTTCTGTTAGGATCGAGTGCTTGCCGCTTTACCAAAAGCTATAGCTGGTGGTAACGGTGCAACTCCAATCTTTTAAATCGTATATCAACACAAGCGTCACGGTTCGATTGCTCTACCTAGCAGGGGCAATTATTTCACTCCAACAATCCACATCCCAATAATTGCACTCCTTGCAATCAATGGGAATCGAACCCGTGATCTTGGCTCTGATACCAATTGTTAGGATCGAGAGCTTGCCGCTTTACCAAAAGCTATAGCTGGTGGTAACGGTGCAACTCGAATCTTTTAACAGTATATCAACACAAGCACCACGGTTCGATTGCTCTACCTAGCAGGGGCAATTATTGCACTCCAACAGTTTCTGTCGAGATTTATCCACCTTGTTAACCGTGAGCTGAGTTTGAGGTACTGTTGGTGTGAGCTGAAAGGTACGGATTGGAACTGGTATTTACATCTTTAGTAGAGTATGATTATGTGCTATGTGTTGAAACTATGTTAGGATAAAATTTATTAGTTTTGGTGATAACAAAATAAGACTAGTTTCTATTGGACAAATCAGCCGTCGCAATTTAACAGGAAAACATTTTCAGTTGACAGGTTGATTTTCAGCCATTGGTTATTGATTCAGCAGTTGGAACTATCAGTTGTAAGCTACAGTGGATCAGTCGTAATATTATCAGTTGATAGTTGATTTCAGCAGAATGCTTATTCAGAGGAAATCAGCAGATGAAAGAATCAGCAGATGATTAGCAATCATCAGGCGCAAGCTATTGAGAGATAGCGTGTATTGTTAAGGATTACAAAACGACAGCGTTTGGATTAGTCAAAACGACAGCGTTCAAATAAGTTGAAACGGCAGAGTTTTGATCTAGCGCTATAATCTTAACCATTGAAGTTTGCGTTGATAATTCAGCAGATGGCTACAGTGAAATTCAGCAGATGGATACAGAAGAATCAGCAGAGAGCTACAGTGAATTGTTCACCAGTCGATGGAACTTAATGCTAGTGGAAGTTAAACGATGTCGTTTTGAATAAATAGATACGAAAGCGTTTTGCCTTCGCGCTAAGATTCAGCAGATGCTTTTTGCGATAAGGAAAACCAGCAGGTAGCTACAGTGATCTTGGACCAGCCGATACTTTTTGAAGTAAAATATTTAAAGCGACCAGCTGGTACATATTGTCAGTGATTGAAGCCATAAGCCGTTGTACACCTATCAAGAGATTCAAGTCATCATTAGTTGCGCAAACTATGAATCGATTCAAACGTTCATATCAGAAGAAATCAAGGGCGAAGATTGAATCGTACATATGCCATTTATTGAAGGAACAGTGTCAGTACTATTCTTGGTAAATAGTACACTATCTCAGAGAGAGGTTTACGGAGTTTGCACAAATATTGAACAACGCCAAATCTGCTATGACATTGTGCGACTTGTCTCTTGGTGGAGCAGGAATTAGGGTGTACAAATTTGACAGAAATTCAAACGGGATTTATTTCCTTTGAAGAATTTAATGACCGTTGAAATCGAAGCCTATAAATAGCAGATGCTGGATTGAAGAAACAACCCTTCACTCTCATTATCATTGCGGTCACGCTGTCAAGATATCCAGAGGTTTCTATCTGTTGAACATATTCAAGAAGCTCACAAGACTCGAAGAACACTACTGTTGTTATTCATAGACAAACCTTCGAGTTCATTCTCAGGTTCATCTTGTTGAATCAAGTTTCTTTTTGTTAGAAACCAGAGAATTTTATAGCACTCAGAAATTGTGTTAATTGTCATATTTTATTGAGTCTGTAACGAACTGGATTTGTGAAGCAATTCAAAAATATCATTTCGTTACTTGTAACCAGCAGCAACGTCTGCGTGTGAAGTTAGTGAGTCTAGTAGTTCATGCAAGTGAGGCTTGTGTGATTGGGTGTTTGTAGAAAGGCTACTTGCATCAAATCTTCTAGTGATACCTTCCGAGGAGGAAGAAGGGGAGACGTAGGATATTTATATCCGAACTTCCAGAAACAAATCCTTGACTCTTATCTTTTACATTCAGCAATCTATTTACTGTTTATCTGTTCACAAATCGATTGGCCTCTTTCAGCACTATTTTTGTTGGCCAAGAGATTTGCATAAAACTGAGATCCTTAAGTTTGGTAACTCAAACTTAAGTTAAGCAGTGCTTGTAAAACAGTTTAAAAGAGTTTCGAAAGTCTAAAATCGAAAGGAGTTCATTCAACCCCCCCCCTTCTGAACTCCTATATGCATATTGATCCTATTTCTGGGACCATATTGGTATCAGAGCCTGCGATCTCAGTTATTGAACAGTTATTTTTCGTGCTTTACATCATATTAATATGTAAATCTATCAAAACAAGATTCCTTTGTTTTCGAGGGAAGAGTATGATGATTGGAAGATTCAGATGCAAGCTCATCTAGCAGCTATGGATGATGACATGTGGTATGTCATCACAGAAGGACCATTGAAAATAATGAAGCCCAATCTGGCGTTTGCTGTATCAAATGGAGAACCTCAGTTTCTTGAGAAAGCCAGACGTGAATATACCCATGATGACAAGAAAAAGGCGAACCTAGACAACGTGGCAAAGGACATACTATTCAAGACGCTGGACAAAGACAAGAACATGTTCAGCAAGATCAACAACTGTCCTACTGCCAAAGACATATGGGAAAATCTGGTTCAGATATGTGAGGGCAGTGATGAAACAAAAGAGAAAAAGTTGACGGTGGCTCAACAAAAGTACGAATCCATCAAGATGAAGGATGGAGAAACCATGACAAAGTTCGATGAGCGATTCGGTGCAATAGTGATCGAGCTGAAAAGTCTGGGCAAAGAATACAATAACAGAGAGTTGGTGCTGAAAGTGATGAGAGCATTGACCAGAGAGTGGGACGTAAAACTATGACGATGAGGGAGTCAAAAGATTTGAACAAGCTGGAGTTGCACGGTCTGTTTGCCAACTTGAAAGCCTATGAGTTTGCGTTGGAGACAAGAGCAGAAGCTGGTCCCTCCACATCCCAGCCGACGAAAGCTTTGGCAGCAAATACAACTACTGAACAGTGCTCTCCCAGCACTAGCAAGTCTGCCGACCAACTCAGCGATGACGTCATGTCCCTCTTCGTTAAGAAGTTTGGGAAATATTTGAGAAGATCCTTTAACCCTTCTACTCCTTATAATAACTATAATAAATCTGATAAATCTATATCCGACGTGATATGTTTCAATTGTGAACGACCAGGGCATTTTTCAGCTGAGTGCAACAGGCCCAAGAGAGATGAAAGATACAGAAGAGATGAGAAGAAGGAGGATAGATACAAGAATGAAGAGCGATACAAGAGAGATGAGGAAGCTGATGAAAGAAATGTCGAAAGATCTAAGGAAAAATCCAAAGACAAATTCAAAGAATGGTCGAAATACAGAAGGATGAAGTCAAGTGGAGACAAAAGATCCAGTCGCAAGTATGATAGGAAAGTACTGGTTGCTGAGGAAAGCACAAAGAGCTGGGCAGATAGTGATTCAGAATCTTCATCCAGCAGCTCATCATCAAGTGACAGTGAACAGGAGGAAGTTCATTGTCTCATGGCTAATCAAACTTCGGATGATGAGGTATTCGATTTCTCAAAAATTGAATTTACATGAGAAGATCTTGTCACTGCACTAAATGACATGGTCAAAGAGTACAGGAAGCTCTCTCACTCATTCGAGGAAGCTAAAGCTGAAAACATGAGTCTAAAAAATAGTTCGATTGAATCAAGTTCTGATGAGATTGAGTGAGCTCAAAGCTGAAATCGAAGTATTGAATCAAGTAGTGAGTGCCTGGAATCGGTTTTCTAGATCTCTTCACAAACTGAATGAGAGTCAAAAACTGGCCAATGATAAGTCTGGTTTGGGATTCAATATCAGTGAATTCAGTGAAGGAGAGACAAGTACTCAGTCACATGAGGCCTATGACAAGTTCAAAACAAGGAACTTTGTCAAAGCCAGTGTGATATATGACTGCTTTGAGTCGGTAAAATATGATGATCAGAACTCTCCAAAGTTGAGTGAAAATGGAAAAGCTGGCATCGGCTTTTCAAAACCTGAGAGCTTCAAGCCTAACTGGCTAAAGAACAAACTGGACAAAGACAAAGCGAAAGCTGGTCAAAAATCGTTTGTTCCTAACCAGCCGTGGCGTAGCTCAAAGAAGGTAAAAACTGGTTGGAAAAATACTCAGCCAAGGAGAGATTCATATGTTCAACATGTCAAATCTAAACTCAAAAGATCTCATGGTAATTTTGCACAGACTTTTGTGGACCCACACACTGGAAAGACCGTAAGGATAATTCAAGTCTGGGTCCCGAAAGGGGTAATCCAATCTGGACCCAAGTAAAATTGGGTACCAAAAGCTGCTTGTTTGATTGCAGGATAACAGGTAAAAAGCAGCAGCTGAAACAACATTGTGGTACCTGGATAGCGTCTGTGCAAGACACATGACAGGAAACAAAAATCTGCTAACAGACGTCACACCACACAAAGGAGCTAAAATTGTATTTGGTGACAATGCATACGGTAACACTGTGGGTAAGGGTAAGCTTATCCAAGGTAACATTTCTATTGCTGATGTCCTTGTTGTTGATAATCTTAAATATAACTTGATTAGTATTAGTCAACTATGTGACAAAGGTTACATAGTCAAGTTTCAACAACACACATGCACGGTTCAGAGTCCAAGTGGTCTGACTGTGTTGGTAGGAAAACATTCGTGGAATACCTACATAATCAACTGGTCAGATCAGAAGGAACCTGAAAAGTTGTGCCTTGCAGCTGGAACCAAAAATTAGCTTTTCTAAGGATAAGATTTGTGCAGCCTGTCAGATGGGAAAACAAATAAAATCAACTTTCAAAAATAAAGACGGAAAACGTTCTACCCGCTGCCTTGAGCTCTTGCATATGGATCTCTTTGGTCCTATTTCAATCACGAGCTTAGGGGGAACGTCTTACACCCTAGCAGTAGTTGATGATTTTTCAAAATATACATGGGTGTTGTTTTTAAAAGCAAAATCTGAAACCGCCGACCAGCTGATAAGACTTTTAAAACGTTTGTAAAATGACAAATCTTGTTCAGTCAACCGGATAAGAAGTGATCGCGGTACTGAATTTATAAATTTTAAATTAACTTCTTATTTGGAAGATTTGGGAATAAATCATGAGCTTTCAGCAGCTAGAACTCCTCAGCAAAACGGGTTAGCTGAGAGGAGAAACCACACTTTAAAAGAAGCTGTTAGATCCATGATTGCCTATTCCGGTATTTCTCAAAAATTTTGGGCAGAAGCAGTTAACACAGCGTGTTACACTCAGAACAGATCGATGATAAATAGAATGCATGATAAGACCCCATATGAGATCTAGAATGGCAAGAAACCTGATATTTCATATTTCAGGGTGTTTGGATGCAAGTGTTTCATTCATAAGAATGGCAAGAAGCATCTAACAGCCTTTGAACCTAAATCTGATTGCAAGTATCTTTTTAGGATATTCAGCTGTGATCAAAGCATTTCGAGTGTTCAACAATTGAAGCTTAACGGTTGAGGAATCAGCACACGTAGTGTTTGATGAAACCAGCTTCAAGTCAAATTCAGCTGCAAGCTTAAACGATTTGTGTTCACGTCTGGAGTCAACAAGTCTTGAAGAATCAGAGGACGACGTGCCACAAAGACAATCAGCTGAGGGGGAACAACCAGCAGTGGTTATAACGCACAACAATGTTCAACAGGACATGATAGGTAATCCAGTTGTTATTGATTTAACTAACATGGATCAGCCGCAGGATCAGTGTCCTACTAGTGCACCAGCTGCTGGAAATGAAGTGACAAGGAATCAAGATGCTACTCAAGCAGAAGTTGCACCAGTTGGGAGCACACATCAATCAATATCAGAATCACCAGCTGGACAACCAGCCGCAAGAAATTTTCAGTCGGCATTAGATCCAACTACTGGACAATCAGTCGTGAGCTCTCTTCAATGGATATCGAGTCCACCATCTGGTGAACCAGTCGGGAGCACATCTAGACCACCAACTGGTCAACCAGTCGGTAGCACTTCTTACCAGCTAGAAGCAGACGTATACACTAACAATGTTCTACATCAAATGGCGTCTGCTGATCCAGCCGCTGCGAACCATCCAGCAACACAGGGGGAACAAAGAACAAATCCATTTGGACTTGATCTTAGATGGAATAGAAATCATCCACCCGAGCAAGTCATAGGTAACTTCGAATCCCCTGTTCGCACAAGAGGCCAGCTATCTCATGATCATTTTGATGCTGCATTTCTATCACATATAGAACCTAAGCAAATAGATGAGGCCTTACCAGACCCAAGCTGGATAGATACAATGCAGGAGGAACTAAATCAGTTTAAGCGAAGTAAAGTATGGCAACTTGTACCTAGACCTAAAAATCATTCAGTTATAGGAACTCGATGGGTCTTTAAGAACAAACTAAATGAAGATGGCGTAGTGACTAGAAACAAAGCTAGGTTGGTTGCACAAGGATTTAGACAAATGGAAGGAATATATTTCGATGAGACCTTTGCACCAGTAGCTAGATTAGAAGCCATACGCATGTTTCTTGCATACGCTGCATATAAATACTTTAAAGTCTTTCAGATGGATGTCAAGAGTGTCTTTCTTAATGGTGTCTTCACAGAGGAAGTGTATGTTGCACAACCTCCTGGCTTCATAGATCATACACATCCAGATTTAGTTTACAAACTGGATAAAGCTCTATATGGGTTGAAGCAAGCACCCAGAGCTTGGTATGATACACTCACGAAATTTCTACTTGAGCATCAATTCACTATAGGCACAGTAGATAAGACACTGTTTAAGTTTGTTAAAGATGACCATATTCTGTTAGTTCAAATATATGTCGATGACATTATCTTTGGGTCATCTAACCCCAAGCTGTGCAAAAAGTTTTCTAAGTTGATGCAGGATAAGTTCGAGATGAGTATGATGGGGGAGCTGACGTTCTTTTTGGGCTTACAAGTTCACAGTTGGAGAATGGTATATTCATCAACCAGGAAAAATATACAAAAGAACTGCTGAAGAAATTTGGAATGGAAAATAGTTCAGCAGCAGCGACTACCATGAGCTCCACAATCAAACTCGACAAAGATGAAGCTGGAACTGCCATCGAGGTATCAATGTATCGTGGTATTATAGGTTCTTTGATATATTTGACTACTAGCTGACCAGACATCATGTGTCTGTATGTGTGCTAGATTCCAAGCAGAGCCAAAGCAATCGCATTACATAGCTGTAAAGCGAATATTAAAATATTTGAAGGTACTTCCAACGTGGGTCTTTGGTTTCCCAAAGACTCAGGCTTTCAACTAATTGGTTATAGTGATGCAGATTACGCAGGTTGTAGGATTGATCGAAGAAGCACAAGTGGGACTTGTAAATTTTTAGGGGATCGACTGATCTCCTGGGTTAGTAAGAAGCAGACGTCAATTTCCACGTCAACAGCCGAAGCAGAGTACCTCGCTACTGGTAGTTGTTGCGCTCAAATCCTCTGGATTCAATATCAATTGAAGGATTATGGAATTGATGCTTCCGAAGCTCCTATTCTCTGTGACAATACCAGTGCCATCGCGATCACCCAAAATCCTGTGTTGCATTCAAGAACCAAGCACATTGACATCAGGCATCATTTTATTAGAGACCATGTGCTAAAGAAGGACGTCCGGCTGGAGCATGTGTCGACTGACCACCAAGTTGCTGATATCTTCACAAAGCCTCTACCAGACGCTAAGTTTTCTTATTTTAGAAACATCTTAGGTCTTCTTGAATTGCCCTGATTGCTTGTGCACTAACGCATTTTGCAAGTTGTTAGCTATTGCTTAAATCAGTTGTAAGTCTTTTGTTCAGGGGGAACAATAAGACTATCAGCTGAATTAAGCCTCTCGCTTTGGCAATTATCAGCCGTAGGGGGAACCAAGAGCTGGATTTTTAAGCGTGAATTCAACTGAATATGTAATGACTGGACACACTCAGTTGTTACATATATACAGCTGATGCTTATTTGTGACCAGCTCTTGCCACCCTCAATGATATATTAAACCAGCAGTAATGTTCTTACATTTACTGTACCAGTTTTGAATTTATAACATTAGCGAGAATCTATCTATTTTTGTACTTTGTTTGATTAAAATTTTGGAAAATATTTTACACCGTACGATCAAAATAGTTTGAAAATTTCTCAAATCATTTCCAACAGTGTACGCGCTAACGGATGGTTGACACGTGTTGTTACCATGCGAAATATCACATCGAAATCTTCTCTCTCCAAAAACTCTTCGCATTCTTTACTTATTTACCGCGTGTGTCTTTTCATTCTCTTTTACGTTGCATAATTGTTTTCTCTCGTATTTCTTCCTTGTGCGTATTCTCTGCATACTTCCTTGTGAAGCTTTTACTGTTTGTGATCCGGATCCGCCCCCCGGCGAGGCAGCGGAAGAACAATAGAATGAAAAACCGGGAGGCGATCAATACGATGATTACAAAAACAAACTACGACTTTCATAGGATGTTTAAGCGGGTTACCTCGCTGGCACTTGTGCCTGGCTCCAACCGGTGTTTCAAGAACCCGGCTCTTCTCGGTAGATTGCGGTAGTTACGCCAATCCGGTCCACGACCAGATCCGAGACTCCTTCGTCAGGATGCACTAGAAGCCCTGACGAGATCAGTACGAACGGATTCTCCTCGTCGAACTGGCCAGAAACAATTTTCCGGCGACGATCGGCGGCGGCAGCGTGAGAGAGGGAAGGAGGGAGGCGTGTATTTGCTAGGTTTAGGGTATGAATATTGTGTTATGAGTTGTGTTATTAAGTCTAATAATCACAATTATATAGACTTAACAATGGATTTGGATCGGCCCATCGGGCCCGGGTCCAAATGACGATATCCATTGCTGCGACTTCATTGTAACTCCGATCGCCGATCAGATCGGACCGATCGATTCAGTTTCCAAAACTGAATGTTATGATATGAAAAACAATTTTTCAGATCATCTAACCCTAAATCTCAAAAAGACCGTTTTGCCCCTCAACAGCGGGAAACCCCGGTTTTACCCCTGTTGACTTTTAGGAAGTCGCACTCCCCAAAATCCTCTTCTCGTGCTCAACACATTGAGCTGAGTATCCGTGCGGGAATCTCGAATCCAGTACTTGTGTGTCCCTCAATGGTTCAGGGATACAGCTAGCCGTGGGCCCACAACCATTGTGGCTCCGGAATCACAATTCCGGACCTGCCCAACGGATCATGGTAAAGCATCTAGCAACATCACCCCATGATCCCCTAGGTATCACTGATAATTCCTGCAAGAACCAGTCGATCGTGGTTAGCGTACAGTACGGTCCTTTCAATCCATATATCCCGATCAGATCAACGACCATTGGTAAATCGAGAGTCGCTATAGATCCGATAGCTATGCATACATCTTGGAGATCAGATAGTGACATCGCGAGTGTAACTAGGTAAACACATTTACCTAAAACACTTTTAGTACTCTGGCCAGAGATTTATACACTATTATCCCCTCAGATAGCATAGGATATCCACGCATGTCTGCGAGCGGTGAATCCTCGATAACGATGCATCGACTCCTACATGCATCGGGGTCTCACACAATTCCGACGCCTTATGACTCCAGGTGAGTCGGCAAACGGGTCAAAGTGAGACGCCTATCATGTAGAGTCTCAATGACGTTTCGAGTCGTGAGGACTAATCAGTACAACCAAGACCTCGGACTTATCCACTCGACAAATGGTAACCACTTGGAAAGTCCGAAGGAGGGTAGTTCGATAGATCACCAGGTCACTATCTATCTGCATGC
>KV013418.1:55022-78291 GCA_001598015.1 Dorcoceras hygrometricum
TTTCTACTTGATAGAAAAGGCAAAATAGTATAACTCGAAGAGGTTCGAGAACCAATTGAAGTACCAAGTGAGTCTCCTGCACCTCCAGAGCCAGTACCAGAAATGGTCGCACCTAGGAGATCCGAAAGAATTCCTATGGCTCCTGAGATATATGGTTTTCTCCTTGAAGATGATAAAGGTGATCAAGTTGTTGGATCTGACCCAAGAACTTTCAAGGAGGCAATTTCCGATGCTGATTCTAATTTGTGGCTTGAAGCAATGCAGTCTGAGTTTGACTCGATGTTCCTAGGGCTCCTGAGAGATATGGTTTTTTTCCTTGAAGATGATAAAGGTGATCAAGTTGTTGGATCTGACCCAAGAACTTTCAAGGAGGCAATTTCCGATGCTGATTCTAATTTGTGGCTTGAAGCAATGCAGTCTGAGTTTGACTCGATGCATGCGAACCAAGTTTGGACTCTTGTTAACCCTCCAAAGGAATTGTTCCTATTGGGTGCAAATGGGTATACAAGAGGAAACTTGGGCCTGATGTTAAGGTATTGACCTACAAGGCACGACTTGTCGCAAAAGGTTACACTCAAAGGCAAGGTGTTGACTATGATGAGACCTTTTCACCAGTCGCAATGTTCAAGTCGATTAGAATCTTACTGGCCATAGCCACATTGTACGACTATGAGATATGGCAAATAGATGTGAAAACTGCGTTCCTTAATGGAAATAATAAGGAAGATATCTATATGACGCAACCTGAGGGTTTCACATCTGTAGGAAGTGAGCATAAGGTATACAAACTTCAGAGATCGATCTACGGTCTCAAACAAGCATCGAGGAGTTGGAACCTGAGATTCGATGAAACAATTAAGGAATTTGGTTTCATCAAGAATCCCGAGGAGCCATTGTATATAAGAAGGTGGTTAAAAGCGCCGTGACATTCCTTGTACTTTACGTTGATGACATCCTACTCATTGGGAATGATGTAGGAATGCTGCAGTCAACTAAAGTATGGTCGTCTAGTAGATTTTCGATGAAGGACATGGGTGAAAAATCCTATATTCTTGGAATACAGATCTATCGGGATATATCGAAACGGATGCTCGGACACCCAAGCCACCTACATCGATACCATACTTAAGCGGTTCTCTATGGAAGAGTCCAAGAGAGGACACCTACCTATGTGCCACGGGGTCACTCTATCTAACTCTATGTGTCCGAAGACTGATGAGGAGATAGAGAGCATGGCACGTGTGCCATATGCCTCGACGATAGGTAGTATTATGTATGGCATGATCTCAACTAGACCGGATGTCGCATATGCTCTGAGTGTCACGAGCCTCTACCAGGCCAACCCCGGTCAATTGCATTGGAAGGCTGTGAAGGATATTCTTAAGTACTTGCGAAGGACTAAGAATATGTTCATTGTCTATGGGGGTGGTGAACTGAAACTGGAAGGCTATACTGATTCTAGCTTCCAGTGTGACGTGGATGACTCGAAGTCTACCTCTGGATTTGTATTCATGCTCAATGGTGGTGCTGTCTCTTGGAAAAGTTCCAAGCAAGAAACCATCGCGGATTCAACCACTGAGGCTGAGTACATCGCAGCATCAGCTGCTGCTAAGGAGGCGGTTTGGATAAGGAATTTCATCCAAGAGTTGGGCGTCAATCCTGATGGAGTTGGTCCAGTCCCGGTGTACTGCGACAACACGGGTGCCGTTGCACAAGCAAAGGAGCCTAGGTCTCACCTAAGATCCAAACATATACTGAGGAAATACCACATAATCCGGGATATTGTGGCTAAAGGTGACATAACAGTTGAGAGAATCGCCTCTGCGGACAACATTGCTGATCCACTTACGAAGCCCTTGCCAAGACCGTTGTTTGAAAAACATCGCGAAATAATGGGACTGCGTCTGATGAGTAGTTGGCTATAGGGCAAGTGGGAGATTGTTAGAGTAGATGCCCAACTAGGCAACTTGTGGCGTGTGGGTTTTATAGACTCTTGTATACGACAGTCTTTATATATGATATTCGCATTTGTTTATGGCGTTCTTTATTTTCATTATGATTATAATGTTAACAATTGTGTTGGATAAAGACCTAGAATGCACCATAGTGTATGTTAGATGTGATAGTGGGTATGACGGCTATCATGAAACACATCTAATAGTCACTGTGCATTCTGAATACGTTCCTAGTCGATTGGGCCGTCAAAATGAGGATAAGGCCGCCCGAGCTTGAGACTAGCATCTGCGATGCGAAGTACCATGTTTCATTGGTAGGGAACATTGTGATGTTCTGAGCATGCAGATGGATAGTGACCTGGTGATCTATCGAACTACCCTCGTTCGGACTTTCCAAGTGGTTACCATTTGTCGAGTGGAAAAGAGAGGTCTTGGTTGTACTGATTAGTCCTCACTACTCGAAACGTCATTGAGGCTCTACATGATAGGAGTCTCACTTTGACCCATTTGCCGACTCACTTGGGATCATTAGGCGGCGGGATTGGGTGAGGTCCCGATGCATGTAGGAGTCGATGCTTCGTTGTCGAGGATTCACTGCTCGCTTACATGCGTGGATATCCTATGATATCTGAGGAGATAATAGTGTATAAATCTCTGGCCAGAGTACTAGAAGTGTTTTAGGTAAATGGGTTTACCTAGTAACACTCGTGATGTCACTATTCTATCTCCAAGATGTACGCATAGCTATCGGATCTCTAGCGACTCTCTACTTACCAATGGTCGTTGATCTGATCGGGATATATGTGTTGAAAGGATCGTATGTATGCTAACCACGACCAACTGGTTCTTGCAGGCACTATCAGTGATACCTAGGGGATCATGGGGCGATGTTGCTAGGCTCTTTACCATGATCCGTTGGGAAAGTCCGAAATTATGATTTCGGAGCCACAATGGTTGTGGATCCACGTCTAGCTGTATCCCTGAACCATTGAGGGTCACACAAGTACTGGATTCATAATTCCCGCACGGAAACTAAGCTCAATGAGTTGATCATATGAAGAGGATTTTAGGGAGTGCGACTTCCTAAAAGTCAACAGGGGTCAAATTGCAATTTCCAAAAGTTGGAGGACTAAACTGCAATTTTGGAATGGGTGTTCTGAAAAATTGTTTTTCACATAATGTACTCAGTTTTGGAAACTGAGTCGATCGGTCCGATCTGATCGACAATCGGAGTTGTAATGAATTCGCAGTGATGGATATCGTCATTTGGACTCGGGCCCATTGGGCCGGTCCAAGTCCATTACTAGTCTACTTATAATAGACTTAAGGCTTCATTAACAAAACACACTAAACTCATAAATTGTTTTTCACATAATGTACTCAGTTTTGGAAACTGAGTCGATCGGTCCGATCTGATCGACAATCGGAGTTGTAATGAATTCGCAGTGATGGATATCGTCATTTGGACTCGGGCCCATTGGGCCGGTCCAAGTCCATTACTAGTCTACTTATAATAGACTTAAGGCTTCATTAACAAAACACACTAAACTCATAACACTCCAACCCTAGACCTAATACACGGCCGCCCCCTCCTCTCCCACTCGACCACCGTCGGCCGCCGCCCCAAGCGCCGCCGCTTGCCGGTGATCGGACTTGTTCCGATCAGTTTTTCGAGTTTATTCTGTCCGTGGCAAATCCGTCAAGTCTTATAGTGCAGATTGATGGAGGAAGATTGAATCCGGTCGTGGACCTGATTGGAGGATCTACCGCCGCCTACCGACAAGAGCTATATTTTCCCTGTGAAATCTGGTTGGAGCCAGGCGCCTAGACGCCAGCAAGGTAACTATATACGAACTCCCTATGTATGTTTGTAGATTTATATTGAATGTATTGAACACTTTCCGGGCCAATTTTGTTTTCCGCTGTTCCCCCGGGAAGTGGGATCCGGATCCGCCATCGTATGCCAACAAGATTACGCACGTAGCCCTCAGCAGAACGAGGTACATTTTGCTGAAATATAGAGAGATTTTGGTGAGGAAATTTTTGGAATCATGGAAGATCAATTTTGTGCCTGGCCAAGGTTTTTCGACAGTTGATCTAAAAGTGATAGATATGCTCTCAGATCTTCACTTATTTGTTTTGAAAGAATTAACGAAGGAGGTACGAACACACGGTCTTACATGGAAGAAGACTTGTTGTTCTCAGATTTTTTAGGGTAGCCCATGAGATAGAGGTGCTGTAATTGCCAAAACCAACACAAATACTCGATCCTCATGCTGGATACGAACCATGAAGAGGGTTGATGGCACGTGGGTTATTGAACCATGTGCTGACCAGTGGGTAAAAATTCCCAGGCCAATCTTTTCGAGTGAAGTTTATAGCCAGCGTCAATATGATGACGCTCTCCCTCATGAGTGAAATTTTTAAATTACTGAAGAAGAGATGAGCGGATATTTGTTTGGAGATTGTCGAATTTTGTGCTTCCAGTAGACTTCTGCCAGTTGGTTCACTACATTTTTGCAGGTCTTTGTCAGTGGTTGAACCAATTTTTCGAGTTTCTCCTCGCCAATCTCCAGTGTTTGTCTTCAGAGTTTCTCAATTTTGTTCAGTATTTATTGATTTCATTCTGTTCAGTTGGCTACCTACCGCAGATATTATAGATTTTCTATCGTCTATTGCGTTGGATAGAACAGCTTTTAGAAGTGTACAGATTGCTCAGAATACAGTCTCAGTTGCTCCAAGTGTACAGATGTTAGCTGAGCCTTTCTCTTCTGAATCTTCCTCACATGATATTTCAATGGATTCTGGGGATACTGCTACTGCTGCTCCTACTCCGGATATTACATATGCCTTGAATCAGTTGCGTGCTTCAATTGATCAAATCTGTGAACGAGATGATGGTGCCAAGCTCAGGGATATACTATCATTGCACCTCTCCAAATTTGAGAATACAGTTATCGCACGCCTCGATGCACAAGATAAGGTACTTGGGGCGGTGCGCACAGATTCAACTGAACATCGCAATCTCTTATCGTTGGAGTTAAAATCATCTCACAAGCAACTTAGCACTGCACTTGTGACTACTGGTCTCGATGTTGTTGATATTCGGCGAGTAGTTAAGGAGACTCACCAAGAGCTTATTGCTAAAATCAACTCTCTGGATGAGCAGGTGGCTACTACTAGGAATGATCTTTTGGAGTTCAGTGCTCAAGCCCAGCAGTCACTGAATGTCATTACCACCCAACTCAGCGAACTCGTTACTTATATCAATCGGGGTGGTGATAACAAAAAGGGGGAAAGCAGCAGCCGAGGCCCTCAATCTCAATCCCATCCTCCTCCTTCTGATGTTGAAAATCTAGAGAGTGGACAATTTATCAGTTTGGAATAGACCACGGAAAGAATTCGTGAGGTAGATAGACGTCAAGCGGAAGCAGAAAGAGAAAGAGAAAGACAAAAAAGGATCAGAAGGCTGAGTGGATCGAGCAAAAGAAGGAGATACTAGGACAGACTTAGGGTTATTGTTTTTTAGTACAAATCTTATGTACAAGGTTCTTATTAATGAAAATTTGATTACCAGCAGTCCGTGTGCAATTCATCTTTGCTTATCTTTTTATCTCGACTGCTAGGTTTTGTCATCACCAAAAAGGGGAAAATTGAAAGGATAAAATTTATTAGTTTTGGTGATACCAAAATAAGACTAGTTGCTATTAGACAAATCAGCCGTCGCAATTTAACAGGAAAACATTTTCAGTTGACAGGTTGATTTTCAGCCATTGGTTATTGATTCAGCAGTTGGAACTATCAGTTGTAAGCTACAGTGGATCAGTCGTAATATTATCAGTTGATAGTTGATTTCAGCAGAATGCTTATTCAGAGGAAATCAGCAGATGAAAGAATCAGCAGATGATTAGCAATCAGCAGGCGCAAGCTATTGAGAGATAGCGTGTTTTGTTAAGGATTACAAAACGATAGCGTTTGGATTAGTCAAAACGACAGCGTTCAAATAAGTTGAAACGACAGCGTTTTGATCTAGCGCTATAATCTTAACCATTGAAGTTTGCGTTGATAATTCAGCAGATGGCTACAGTGAAATTCAGCAGATGGCTACAGAAGAATCAGCAGAGAGCTACAGTGAATTGTTCACCAGTCGATGGAACTTAATGTTAGTGGAAGTTAAACGATGTCGTTTGAATAAATAGATACGACAGCGTTTTGCCTTCGCGCTAAGATTCAGCAGATGCTTTTTGCGATAAGGAAAATCAGCAGGTAGCTACAGTGATCTTGGACCAGCCGATACTTTTTGAAGTAAAATATTTCAAGCGACCAGCTGGTGCATATTGTCAGTCATTGAAGCCATCAGCCGTTGTACACCTATCAAGAGATTCAAGTCATCAGTAGTTGCACAAACTATGAATCGATTCAAACGTTCATATCAGAAGAAATCAAGGGCGAATATTGAATCGTACATATGCCATTTATTGAGGGAACAGTGTCAGTACTATTCTTGGTAAATAGTACACTATCTCAGAGAGAGGTTTACGGAGTTTGCACAAATATGGAACAACGCCAAATCTGCTTTGACATTGTGCGACTTGCCTCTTGGTGGAGCAGGAATTACGGTGTACAAATTTGACAGAAATTCAAACGGGATTTATTTCCTTTGAAGAATTTAATGATCGTTGAAATCGAAGCCTATAAATAGCAGATGCTGGATTGAAGAAACAACCCTTCACTCTCATTATCATTGCGGTCACGCTGTCAAAATATCCAGAGCTTTCTATCTGTTGAACATATTCAAGAAGCTCACAAGACTCGAAGAACACTACTGTTGTTATTCATAGACAAACCTTCGAGTCCATTCTCTTGTTCATCTTGTTGAATCGAGTTTCTTTGTGTTAGAAACCAGAGAATTTTACAGCACTCAGAAATTGTGTTCATTGTCATATTTTATTGAGTCTGTAACGAACTGGCTTTGTGAAGCAGTTCAAAAATATCATTTCGTTACTTGTAACCTGCAGCAACGTCTGCGTGTGAAGTTAGTGAGTCTAGGATTTCATGCAAGTGAGGCTTGTGTGAGAAAGGATACTTGCATCAAATCTTCTAGTGATACCTTCCGAGGAGGAAGAAGGGGAGACGTAGAATATTTATATCCGAACTTCCAGAAACAAATCCTTGACTCTTATATTTTACATTCAGCAATCTATTTACTGTTTATCTGTTCACAAATCGATTGGCCTCTTTTCGCACTATTTTTGTTGGCCAAGAGATTTGCATAAAACTGAGATCCTTAATTTTGGTAACTCAAACTTAAGTTAAGCAGTGCTTGTAAAACAGTTTAAAATAGTTTCGAAAGTCTAAAATCGAAAGGAGTTCATTCAACCCCCCCCCCCTTCTGAACTCCTATACGCATATTGATCCTATTTCTGGGACCATCAAACTATGCTACTGCTTGTGTCGTATTTGACGTGTGATTGCATATATATACATGTCATGGCATCGAGCATATGCACTCATATTAGGCATTGAGTTTTATTCGGAGCTGTTTCATTGATGCTTGGTTTAAGTTGTATCTCATGGAGTGGTTTTGTTTTTCCTACTTTCGAGCAAAGCATTAAGGACACACCGGGTAGCTCCCGCCCCCTCAGCTTGTTGTGGCCTGGATAGGTGGTGGCGGCTGGTTGTAGTGCACCTTTGTTTGCCGCTCGCAGTCGAGCAGGTAGCTCCCGTCAATCTCGATGATTAGACATGTTGTATCTGAGCCTACAGCCTGTTATTTGTTAAATATAAGTTATTTTTTCACTTCTAATACTGATATAAATTTATGATTTTCCTGTACACAACTTGATAATTTTATTAATATTTTAAACCTGTATTGTTAGGCTATATGAAATTTAAATATTCATTGTACAACTGAGGATAATGACATTTAATGTTCTTATTTTTAAAAAGATATCAATTAAAAATCAAAATATTAGTTCATATTATCTTTAAATAAATTATAAAAATATATTTTTATCATTTTTGTTCAACCAATTAAAACTAAACGATAAAGTTTTTGAATTATTTTCTTATTATAATTGAATATTAAAACAAATGGTTCATATTATGGATTAAAATTACATAATAATTTTTCAAATTTTCAAATTTTAAATATTTGTCTTCTAAAATTTTTTTGATTTGTATTGTAAAAAAATCGATTATTTGGCAATTTAGAAAATATGTGTACCCGAATCACTAAAAACATAAAAAAAATTGAATACAAAAATAAACAATTAATTAATTTTTATATAGAAATATGATTTTATTTTACTGGTTGGGGAAAGAGAAATAAATATTTATTATAGAATATAGAAAGGGTGGGGGGGAAACTAGAAATGGATTCAAGTATTTACCTTCAACCAAAGAAAATTTATTGACATTTATTGTTGTACTTTATGCATTATTGTAGACTGATTCATAGAGTTGTTAAAAGTCTATTAAAATATTGAATACTTATAGACTTTTATAAAAGTCAATGTTGAATATCACAAGACTTTCATGGAGCTTATAAAAGTCAATTTTGAATACCTGCGGATTTCTAAAATCCACAAAAATCTTAAAAAAGTCATTGATTTTCCAGCATTGAATATACCATTTAACGAGAGATTAGTGAGTTTGAGTGGACGTAACCCAACATTAGGGTGAACCACTATAGATACTGGTGTCCATATTATTCAATGTGTTATCTATACTCTTGTGATATTCTGCTGATATATTACCTCAAAGTTTATTACAAAGATATCCAAAAACTGGTATCAGAGCGAGGTTCTCAAATATTATAGGAAGTTCTAGTATGCTCTGTGGTTGCAGCTTAGTTTGAACGTCCCATCAGGAAAGGTTTTCTAGACATTATTTGGGAAGTAATTCTTTTGTGACAGAGTCTTGAAAATTATTCTCTCATAACAATCACAAAAGATGGAGATACGTACAAGAAGACAATTAGTCTTAATGGTTCTAACTATAAAATTTGGAAGAGCAAGATGAAATATCTCCTATTGGTCGCCAAAATGCACTTGCTGATGTTTAGCGAGTGTAAACCAGATATAATTCAGATTCCGAACGGATATTTGAGCATGACAAGTGTTAGATCTGTGTTTACAGATCAGAATCTGAATTTTAATTAACACAAAATATTAACACAAAATCTGTTATTATTCTACTAACGGTTTAAGTGCGATGTGTAGTGCACTTGATTGAGGAGACAAGGAGATATCCAAACTGGAACAGTAAGGGGACGCATAAGCTGGTTCGGTTGAAGATATCTTTGCTGGAACAGTGAGGGGACGCCCGAGTTGGAACAACACTATTTTTACTAGGTCACAGAAGGCATCAAGCTGATTCACCATCTTGGCACAAGAGCAGCAGTTGAAGTGCAGTGATCAAGCGCAGCGTGGTTCAGTGAAGAGCAGAACGAGTCAAGCGCAGATCAAGTGCAGCGTACAAGGGTATTCATTGAGTGCTAAGCCGAGTACAAGCGCAGTGATCAAGTGCAGATTTGATCACAAGCGCGGTACGAAGAACTCAGTTGAACAACCAGACCAGAGACCAGCTGAGGCCTGAGAAGTCAACTGAGATATACGAGCTGATTTAGTGAGAGGCTGGACGAGCTCAAGGTGACCCCCCACAATTGGATCAGAGGAAGAATTTGTATGAAAGGGGTACCCGATCAGTCTCCATAGAGCTAAGCTGGTATGGAAAGATGCAAGCTGGATAAGCACATTGTAGCAGCTCTGCATTGATCCAGAAGAACTCTAATGCAGACCAGCTTAGAGAACAGCTCAAGAACAGAATCTGCTCAGATATAGGGAGCAGATTAAAACCAAGCTGGTTAAGGACAAACCAGCTACGTAGCAGCTGTGTACGAAGAGCAGTACAAGAGCATATGACAAGAGCAAATTAGAAGAGTTTCTCAAGAGTAGTTGCGAACAAGAGCAGATAGATGACGAGAGAAGAAGTGAGCTTTGAATAGCTCGATGAAGCAACCAGCTCAAAGCAAAGACAAGCTCAGTGCAAACCAGAATGGAGATAAGCTGGTTAATGTCAAACCAGCTCAAATAGCATGACAGATGCTATCAAATCTACGAGCAAAGAGATTTGAATACAGGACTATACGACAAATTCCTTTCAGTATTCAAATAGATTTGCTTGTATTGTCTTCTCAAGTACTGTACTCACATGCTTAAAGTGAGGAAAAGCCTGCGACGTATTTAAAGACAAAGGACGTGAAGTAAAACAATGTTTGAAGACTTTTCAAACGGCTACAACTTTGTGTCCAACGGATATAACTCCGCTTCGGGCTATAAATATCAAGAGAAGTGCACAAGAAGAAGAGAGAGAGCACGGAAAAATTGAAGTCGAAAAATGGTGTCCAAATCCAGAACGTAAAAACATAAGAAAGCACAACACTGGGAAGACATCGAAAAACCAGCTCAGATAGGAGCACTTCCCAGTGTGTGAGATTCTATCCTTGAGAGATTGAGTATACACTGTAAATCTCACACACGATTCACTCACATATTTGAGAGAGCTGATTAGATTAGCTGAGTGTATCAAAAACAAAAATGACTTCCATTGTAGTCATTGGACAGAGACGTTAAACAAGTCTATGTTGTCTTTCGCACTGAGACGTTAAAGATGTGTGTGCAGCCTTTCTCACTGAGGCAGTAAAGAAGTGAAGTTAGACACGCAACTTGCGGGCTGGTGTGCAGTGGTTGCTAGGAGTTCTTGCTGCTGCTGGTCGTAAGATCAGGTTTCAGTGAGGGCCGAGGCTGCTGTAATCAAAGTCTTCTAGTGGATCCTTCCCGTTGCGAAAGAAGGGGAGACGTAAGAGATTCAGCTCCAAACTTTCATAAACAAATCGCAGCGTATTTCTTTACAGCTTACTACATTTACATTCAGGCATCGCATATTTGATTACTGGCTTTAAAACTGTTAATTGGCTTTCGATTACAAGAGTTCAGTTTGAGTTGTTTCCGCATGATTTTAATTCATTACTCAATCTGTATCTCGGTGCACTAACTTTCAAGAACACTGAGCTATTGCAGCTCAAGATATAACCAACCAGATCACTCGCATTAAGAACCAGCTCACAGAGCCGCTAGTTAAGTCAATGCGTGATCCGGGTGGAATGTTACGTTCTGGTTTTCAACTGAAAATTTTTAAAATGCATGTAACTTAAGGGTGTGGTGTCTAGGCTGTGTGAGAGCCTATGTGAGTTGTGTGAGAGCTCACGGACATCCCCTGTTTTTTTATCCTAACAACAATCCTGCGGTTACATCCGACAATTTGTCTATGATAATGTGAAGTTACATTTGTAATGGGACTCATGCTCGTATACTTTGTACGAAGTTGGATTTTGGGTATAAATGTGGCAACAACAAATTATTCTACTTAGCAAGCTAGTCCAGGCTGGTACAAAGAAGGAACGTTGGTGGCAGATCACTTAAATGAGATTCTAGGATCGTTCAACAATTATCAAGTATGGGTATAAAACTAGATGAGGAGGTACTTGTTCTACTTGTGCTAGCTTCATTTACTGATTCTTGTGAGACTCTGAAGCTATCACTCATAAATAGAGCCCCATTAGGAGTCGTGACTATGGACTTCATCAAGAGTGGCATCTTGGATGAAGAAATGAGGTGGAGACCCCGGTGCTTCTTCCTCACAAATATGTTTTGATTGCTAAGTCAAGGGGAGAAGCAAGATCAATGGAAACAAATATCAAAAGCGACAAAAGAGCAAATCCTCATGAAGATATGCTAATATAAGGTGTCATCGTTGTGGATAAAAATGACGTATTAAGAAATAATGTCAACAATAGAGAGAGAAAGTAAACATGAATTTGGTGATGAGAAAATTATTATCATTGATGAATACAATGTTTTTCAAGAGCCAAAGCTGGAGTCTATAAATTTGGAAATTCAAGGAAATAATTGGATAATCTACAATGGAGCACAGGTACATGTAATATCCCGAAAGAATGTTTTAAATCCTACACAGAAGGGGACTTTGGTGTGGTCAGGTGGAGTAGTTGTAACGTCTAGGAAATCCATAAATCCACAATGATAGATCTTAATTTTGAAGGGTTTAATTGCTCATTTCAGTACCCTTCTTCAGCTTCAATTCAGTAATTCAGCTTTTCTCTGAGCTGAATTTTAGATTAAACAGGAACCCGATTCACAGGAGTTGGCCGGTCGAATACTATCAAGCACGGTTCAGGCTATTTTAAATCCGATTCGGTTTTTTGTTGGCTTGTGTACAAAGCTGTACTTTCAAAGATATTTTTAAAATGTTGATCTCATGCTTCCTATTTTCCTATAAAGGCACGTATCATCACTTTTTCATACCACAATCAAACTCTTTCAAAAGAATTTTCATTTTAAAACGGTGAAGAGCTCTCGACCAACCGACCAAAAAATTCAACTCTTTCAAAGTAATCTCTGGATTGCGCTTGTAAGTGGTTCAATTCCGAAGGATTTATGTTAGCCGTGTTCAGCAGTTGAGTCAAGTAAACTCTGTTTCTTTCTGCACTTTTGAAAGCATATAATGAACATGGTTCATGTTTGTATGAGTTTTAAAAGTTTGAGAAACGTTTTGGAAGTTTTTCAAATGCAGAGTTAAGTTCATGCAGATTTCTTGAGAAAGTATTGGTTTGCTGAAGTTTTGATTCAGAAAATTTTGTTAGAAAATTGTTTACGATGTTCGATCTAGTTTCTTCTTGAAAATTCTGGGATGTTCTACAAGTAGCTTATAAGAAGCTTACGTGATTTTGTTTCAGTAGCTTGCAAGCATCTTACATGTTTTTGTTTCTGGAATGTTTCCTTAGATATTTTCAATTGCTTAAGATTAAGGAAATCTTCTAATCTATTAGTCATTTTGAGCTACGTTCGTGATCTATTTTTCCCAAGCGAATTTTATGTCGTGAACTGATTCTACTCCGAGCCAATCTGAGCTCGCGATCTGATTTCATTGTCCGGTCTGAGTTGAACTTGTTTGACCATTGTAATCCAGTCTGCTCATTTAAGTCGTGTTGATTTCTCCTAATTTGAGTTGACCAAACATCCCAGAGCTGATTTTTTATTCTGAGCCAATACGCTCGCGTTCAGTTGTACTCCGAGTTGATTCAGCTTAGGTCCACTCTGGACTGATACAATAATTTCATTTTTAATTCTTCTTCCTTATAGCTTTGATTTTGAACGTATAACTCTAATCTGTTCAAGGTTATACCCAATTTCAAGAGATATTTCATCAGCTTAGATCTCTGTTGTTCATTATCCGTTTCTATAGCCCGAGCTGATTCAATTTTTCTTCATTAATTGAACTCCGATGTACTCCCAGTAGATTTCGAACATCAAAAGAAATTTAAAATATCATGCCATATATGATAGCGATCTGTTTCAGATCAAGAAAAGCAGTTCAAAGAAAGTTTTACAGAAATATTTAAAGGAGGTAAAATTTCAAAGGTCAAAATGATTTATGGCAAAGATAACAGACGGTCGGTCAACATAGGAAGGGTGAGGACGCTGGCTAACGAACCAATGTGCCCTTTCACATAGGAAGGGTTAGGACGTTGGCTGATTAACCAGTGTGCCCCTTCACATAGGAAGGATGAGGATGTTGGTTGATGAACCTTTGTGCCCCTTCATATAGTAACGTTGGGATTTTCCCCAGAGCCTGTTTACAGATGAGCTAGTGCAAGAGAATGACCTAGGGAGAGCTTCTATGCCATAACTCACAGAAAATAAGAACAGAGAACAGGGTTATTTACAACCACAGAAATTGAGAAAATTTTATGTTACAGCTTACTTCCTTTTAAATACCAGTAAATGTTTTAAATGTTTCAAGCATGTCAAGTTTATGATTTCTCAGTTTTCAGTTTACCAGTTTACAGTTTTTGAACGTATGAGTTGTTCAGCTTTCGAGTTCTATCAGCTTATGAGCTTTCAGTTTACAGTAAAAGCTATTTTTATGCATGTACTGCCTACCTTCGTTATATCCAGATTTGCTTGCTGAGCCTCTAGGCTCACTAGTTTTCCTAAGTGCAGGTGATCAGGTTTAGAGGTTGCTGGTTGGTGCGAGCTGGATAAGATTGGGGGTGTTTATCGAGGAACCTACGTTTTCGCGCTAGCACAGATTACATAGTTTGTTCATTAGATTTGAGATTGAAATTGTATCAATTATTACATTTACAGTTCTCTGTAAACTAAATGAAATTATTTTGCAAGGTTTTATCCAGTTTCCGCATATCATATAAGCCTTGAACTGTTTTTATTCCAGTAGTGATTTAAATTTTTCCTTCAGGACTTGGATAAGATATTTAATCTAGAGTCTCTGCATCCCGAGCAAAATAAATTTGTAAATGTTTGTTATAATTCCGCACAGTTTATAAGCTCTGAGCTATCTTCCAGTTCGAAATATGAAATTTCTACAATTTCGCAATTTAACCCTGATGTAACGAACCTTACTTTTATTAACGGAATTCAAGAATTTTGGGGGTTCAATTGAAAGTTATAGGAAGTTCGAACATCAAAATACTAGGTCGCTACTAACTTTCTTTGGAATGAAATAAGAATAACATTCGAACTCTCAACGTAAACGAGAATCAGATTCTATAACTAAAAGACGCGGAAAATAGGAATATGGTAATTTAAACAAAATGGTTACATTCCTTTGTAATGAAGTCTGGACAGATTTCTACAACATAGATACACTAGAAATCTGGTCTAGTATATACAACAGCAAAAGTTTTGTACAGTACTAGATAACCCAAAAGGAAAACGTGAAATCTGGAACAAAAGAAACTGTGAAATCTGATGTCCATGATAAACACATCCTTCCATTCTGTTCAGCTCCCTCCAGCACCTAACTGCACATTACCTGCACTCAATGAAAACTAGTGAGCCAAAGGCCCAGCAGGTAAAGTCTGGAAGTATCAAACATAAAATATAATCGTTCATTAACTGGTACATACTGGAGTCTGAAACTTTATATACGCTTATGAATAAACAAGCGTAAAACATAACAGAGAAATCTGGAAAGGAACGAAAGCATAAAACATAACTCAATTCTGAAAACATTTTCTTTAACCATTCCTTAGAGCTGTGATTAAAATCACACTTGTGCTCTTCATTCCTTTACTGAAAATTATGACATCACTTTAAACATTTGGTCCATTTCGTTTGATCAAACTCCCGGTATCAGTCTTAGCACTATGGCTCATTGTTGAAGGGGTATATAGATCCGTCAATCGATAATCCTGATCCTTCCTTGGGTTTTGAAGGGGTATACAGTTCGTCAACCGTAATCCTGATCCTTCCTGGGGACCCTTTTGTTGTCATAACTTAAAACATTTCTTAAAACCTTCTGCTCTTTCTTTCTTTCGTGAAATCTTTTTTCTTTCCCTTGTACATTTACTGGTTTTCTTTTGTCTAATGATGTCCTGGAATACTTCGAAGTTTTTCTGTAATACTTGCGAAGATGAAAACTGAATAACAGCTCTCAAATCTGATCAATTGAATCGAATAAATCTTTTGAAATGATTCGGAAATGAATGAGGAATCCGAATCTATGCTTTCTGTCTCAATATAAGAAGTATTGAAGAAGTAAAGGATGAAATCTATTTTAAAGGAACAGTAGAAATCTGAATCGAATATGTGTATCTCAATGAAGAAGAAATAAAACAGATCTCTGTTGGTCAACCAGATGTCAACGCAACTTATACATGACGTCACCAGATTTCACCTCGCGAGACTACTCCCACCAGATGTCAACGATCAACTCAGAAGTCAACAAATTATAAAAGGAATATGCCCTATACCAGATCTCATATATAAAAGAAGAAATCTGAGATTAAGGAATAGTAGAAATCTGAATTAAACGTAAGTGTTTTATCGAAGAGGAAACACTTCAGATCTCACAAACAAAAATAGAAATCTGAACCTTAACTTATCACATAAACAGAACTCTACTCTTAGAAATCTGTTCATCATAGAATTTCAGCGATGGTATAAGAACCAGACTTCATACTTAACCGTGTGGATAAACATGAACTACAACGGTTACCTTCTTCTGAAGAACTAAAAATATCTTACGAAATTTCTGGAAAAGATCGAATAAGCTACTTGTAAGCTACTTCGATGAATGAATCATTGGAAAACTCAAGAATTTGCCAGACGAACATCATTAAATCATTTTCTAAAACATCTTTGAATCAAAATTACAGTAAACGTAACTTTTGCAAAAACAGAGCATGAACTTCTGGTTTTCTTGAAGAACAGCCGAAGCCATCTTCCTCTTATTTAAAACATACATAAACCTATAAAACAGAATTGAATATATGCTTTCCATTGAGTGAGCAAGAAACAGAGTTTACTTTCCTGAATTCTTTAACACAACAACAGCAGCAAATCAAGCAAACTTCTACGCACCGCCTGTTTCTTTTAAAAACTTTGAAAGGATTTTGTTCGGCTTCTTCCAAGAGAGCACCGCTTCTAAATGATTTAATTTGAAGATAATGATGCATGAAGCAGCTTAACATCCTATTTATATGCTTTAAAATGTCTAATGAAGGAAGACACGTTTAATAAATATGCCAAAATCCACTAAAAGCGTACTCTGTTTTAAAATAAAAGATGCACAATGAACCCGAACGTTTTTATTAAAACAAAAGATTCAATTGGCTTGTAGAAATTAACTAGACATCTGCTATAATTGCATTCTTAACATCTAAATATCAACCCATAATAAAATGAAGGCTGAACATTGCTTAAGACATGAAATCTGTACGCGCATATCATGAAATATGGAATTTAGCTTTTAAAGAAAGAAAGATAAATAACATACACGTGAAGTCTGAAACTTGATCTATTCATGGATTGAAATAAAAATAGCATTGTAATCCCTCAAATCTCATAAATTACTAATTGTGGACTGTGAAAAAGATCTGGTCGTTACACCTAAAGTATTTGGTTAATTGTCTTTTGAACAAGTACGAATTTTTAGTATCATTCAATTCGAACATTAAATTTATTATAATTTCAATTCGAAAAACGTGGTCATTACAAGCTGCTTATCTGGACATGAGCTTGAATATAATCTATAGTTCTACACTTGTTCTAAAAGATCTCAGGAAAGTGCTAAATATATGTCTGAGTTTGATATCGGTCAAAATACTCAATGAGTAAGGTTTATGCACCACCTTCCAACATGGGATATATAATATTCAAAAGGATCACTTGTGGTGTCAAAGATGTTGGCACAGCAGCGGATCCAGATCCCGCTCCCGGGGCGCAGCGGAAGATTTTAAAATTTGGACCCGGGAACGGTCAATACATAGTATAAACAACCATTAAACATTCATAGGATGTTTAGTTTGGTACATTGCTGGCGTCTAGGAGCCTGGCTCCGACCAATTTCACGAGGAAATCGGCACTTCAACGGTAGGCGGTTGTCGTTCTCCTAATCCGGTCCATGACTGAAATCTCGATCCCTTCATCGATCTGCACTAGATAACACGACGAATATTTCACGGACGGAATCTCCTCGTCGAGACGGTCGGAACAAGTCCAAAGGCGGCGACAGGCGGCGACAGGCGGCGACAGGCGGCGGCGGCGGCGCGTCGGTGGCGAGCGACGACGGCAAGCGGGGGGGGGGGGGGGAGGGGGGGGGGGGGGCCCTCGGGGTTGGTGAATCCTTCCCCCTCAGTGGTAATAGTGTGATGAGAATGATGAACATTATGATTATTATTCTCATCTTGTTCGGTTTGATCGTTAAGATCCAGATTTTCCGTGAGGTTATTAATATTTCCGACTTGGATAGATTCTGTTGGTACAGTAGTACGGGCTGGAATTGGATCAGGAGGGATCGTATGCACTTCCATCCTTCCTCCTCCTATACTCAACAAATTGAGCTTAATTTCCATGTGAGAATCGAGAAACCAGTACTTGTGTGACCCTCAATGGTTCAGGGATACAGCTAGTCGTGGGCTCACAACAATTGCGACTCCGAAATCACAATTTCGGACTGACCCATCAGATCATGGTAAAGCGTCTAGCAACATCGCCCCATGATCCCCTAGGTATCACTGATAGTGCCTGCAAGAACCATTCGGTCATGGTTAGCGTACAGTACGGTCCTTTCAACACAAATATCCCGATCAAATCAACGAACATTGGTAAATCAAGAGTCGCTAGAGATCCAATAACCCTGCATACATCTCGGAGATCAAATAGTGACATCGCATGTGTTACTACGTAAATCCATTTACCTAAAACACATCTAGTACTCTGGCCAGAGATTTATCACACTATTATCTCCTCATATAGCATAGGATATCCACGCACAAAGGCGAGCGGTGAATCCTCGACAATGAAGCATCGACTCCTACATACATCGGGACCTCACCCAATCCCACCACCTGATGACCCCAATTGAGTCGGTAAATGGGTCAAAGTGAGGCGCCTATCATGTAGAGTCTCAATGACGTTTCGAGTAGTAAGGGCTAATCTGTACAACCAAGACCTTGGACTTAATCCACTCGATAAATGGTAACCACTTGGAAAGTCCGAACGAGGGTAGTTCGATAGATCACCAGGTCACTATCCATCTGCATGCTCAGAACATCACAATGTTCCCTACCAATGAAACGTGGTACTTCACATCGCAGGTGCTAGTCTCAAACTCGGGCGGCCTTATCCTCATTTTGACGGCCCAATCGACTAGGAACGAGTTTAGAACACACAGTGACTATTATATTTCATGATAGCCATCATATCCACTATCACATCTAACATACACTATGGTGCATTCTAGGTCTTTATCCAATACAATTGTTAACATTATAAAATAATGAAGATAAAGAATGCCATAAAATAATACGAATTTCATAAATAAATATCGTTTTACAAAGAGTCAATAAGAATCCACACGCCACAAGTTGGCTAGTTGGGCACCTACTCTAACAAAAGACATTAAAGATGTTGAATTTGTATGTGGTACAAGGGAAGCATTCTGAGAGCATGACTTATGTAGCTAAAGAAAACTCAATAGAGTTATAGAACCGACATCTCAGTCACAAAAGTGAAAACAATCTTACACGTCTTGTGAGCAAGAATGTTATGCCCGATATAAATAGGTTCATATGAAACAATGCATTAAATGCTTGACGAGAAAGTTAAAATGGGATGCCATAAGAAGTCAGATGCCATATTTAAGAGATTGAGTATTGTAAAACACAGGAGACAAGATGTACAAATCTAAGTAAGATCTTGAATGGTGGTCTTTAACTGTAAATTCAAAACCAGTTGATGATAATGAAATACCAATGATTATGAGGAAATTTCACCTGATGATGGATCATCAAATTATGATGAAATTCATATTAATAATAAACTACCAGTAGAAATTTCTCATGGTATATTACCACACGTTCTAGATAAGTACTGCGACCCTCAACCAGATATTGAATGAATATATACTGCTAACTTATGGGGGAGGATCAGAGAGCTTTCAAGGAAGATATTAACATTGAACATAATGATAAAAGTATGGGGATCATGCAAAATGAAATGAAATTCTTGCATGACTATAATACTTTTGAGCTGGTGAAGTTATCAAAGGTAAGAAAACATTAAAAAATAAGTGGGATATTCCTGTTAAAGCACCAAGAGCATAGTAGTCAACCAAGATTCGAATTTAGGATTGTCGTCAAAGGTTTCTTGAAAAAACATGGAATCCATATTGATCTTTTCGCCTATGGTGAAAATGGCATCCATCTAGATTGTGCTAGGGTTAATAGGTAAGTTTTATTTGGAGGTCGGAATTAATGGATGTCAAACTACATTCATTCATGGAACTTTGGAGGAAGAAATCTACTTGAAGCAACCATAGATTTTTGCCGAGAAGGGGAAGAATACATCGTATGCAGATTGAAGAATATGTTCTCAAACAAACATTGAGACAGTGGTAAAAGAAGTGTGAATCTGTAATAACGGAGCAAGGATATATGAAAATAACTTCTGACCATTATGTGTTTGTCATGAAATCATCTTGTTATTATTTGATGGTGCTTCTGCTTTATGTAGATGACATGTTGATTGTTGGACAACATGCTTCTGACCTCAGAGGCCTAAATAAGAAACTAAGCAAGCATTTGCAATGAAGGACTTGTTAGAGTAGGTGCCCAACTAGCCAACTTGTGGCGTGTGGGTTCTTATTGACTCCTTGTATAACGATATTTATTTATGAAATTCGCATTCTTTTATGGCATTATTTATCTTCATTATATGATTAAAATTATTGGATAAAGACATTGAATGCACTATAGTGTATGTTAGATGTGATAGTGGATTTGATGGCTATCATGAAACACTTCTAATAGTCACTGTGTATTCTAAACATGTTCTTAGTCGATTGGGCCGTCCAAAAGTGGATAAGGGCCTCCCGAGCTTGAGACTAGCATCTGCGATGCGAAGTACCACATTTCATTGGTAGGGAACATAGTGATAAGCATGCAGATGGATAGTGACCTAGTGATCTATCGAACTACCCTCGTTCGTACTTTTCAAGTGGTTATCATTTGTCGAGTGGATTAAGTCCGAGGTCTTGGTTGTACAGATTAGTCCTTATTACTCAAAACGTCAATGAGACTATACATGATAGGTGCCTCACTTTGACCCGTTCACCGACTGAGCTGGGGTCATCAGGTGGCGGGATTGGGTGAGGTCCCGATGCATGTAAGAGTCGATGTTTCATTGTCGAGGATTCACCGCCCGCTGTGAGACCTGAAATTGTAATAAAGATTAATTGTTGGATGATGGATCTGTGTCAACAGATCCAGATTGAATTTTGAATTACACAAAACTTATTATTGTGTTACTAACAATTCCACTTAGTGTACAGATTTTAGGATCGAAGAAGAAGATCAGCAGTAGCAGTAATCTGTCCAGTCGATGGTTTGAAAGTTAAAGTTCAACAGTTGGTTTAGTTATTCATTGTAAACGGCAGCTGGATTAGTAATGGAGACGTCCAAAGTTGAGTCAGTTGTTCGTTATCAGGCGGAGGCCAAGTTGAACCAGCTGGAGCATAGTGAACCAGCTGGAACGATAAGAATCAGCTGCAAGGCTAAATCAGCAGATGACAAGAAGCGTAAGAGCTGGATCAGCGAAGATGACGTCAGCAGAATCAGTCGATGGATTAGCAACGATAACATCAGTAGTGACGTCAGCATAATCAGCAGTTGGATCAAGACATAGCGCGAAGAAAAGATGGAGTCAGCAGGAAGCTACTGTTCACCAGCAGATGATACTCAAAGTTAGCGATAGCAAAACGATGTCGTTTGAATAAATGGATACGACAGCGTTTTGCCTTCACGCTAAGATTCAGCAGATGGTTTGTGCGTTGGTTATAATCAGCAGCAGGCTACAATGCATTCAGCAGGAAGCTAAAGCTATCAGCAGTTGTGAAGAGAAGCGCAAGAGATAAAGCGACGACGTACAGGAAGAACATTCAGTCGCAAGCTACAGTGCAACCAACAGGTACTTCTTCTAAGAGAAACCAGCAGATAGCTACAGTTATTTTGAATCAGCTGTTGCAAGATTCCAGCAAGAGCATTACTTAAAGATAACCAGCAGGTGCTTTACAACAATATCAAAACGGTGTCGCTTGAATAAGTTGACACGACAACGTTTTGACTTAACGCTAAAGATCAGTCGTTGAGCTTGAAAAGAAACCAGTCGCTGGAATCACACACATGTTGAAAATAAACCAGCAGGTGCATTCATTCAAATGTGTTCCAGTCGCAGTATTGCAAACGACGAAGGAAAAGCTGGTTATCAAAAGGGATTTCAGGATATCAGCCGTTGCAACCATTCAGCGCTCAAGATGGAGAGAATCAATGGCTAAAATTGAGTCGTGCAATATGCCTTAAATAAAGGGAACAAGATTTGTACTATTCTGGGAAATAGTACAATATACAGAGGAGCATTGCACGCATTTGGAAAGAAGACAAATTGGCCTTGACAAGCGCAGAAAAGAATTGGAATTTATCTAACGGCTATATCTCTTGAAGAGGCTATTTAAGATTTGAAGGAAGAAGGTGCACGACGATTTTAGAGTGCAAAATCAGAGGGAAGATAACTGTAGAACGAAGCAGTCGACCACCATTCTGAGAGGATCTTACAACGACGTCGACTGCTGAGTTCTAATCAGCTCTTTTAGGAGCATTTCCCAGTGTGTGAGATCAATTGTTTATGAGAGTTGTGCTTACACTGTAAATCTCACACACACCAGAGATTCATTCACATTTATTAGTGAATGAATCTCAAAACCTTTACCAAAACAGTTCCCGTCCAAGCACGATGACGTAAAACTCAGTGTATGTAGTCTTTGAACAGAGACGTAAAACAAGTTATGAGTGCACAGCCGAGGGCTGGTAGAATCTAGGAGTTCTCGCAGCTGCTGGTTGCGGGATTGGGTCTGTACGCGTTGTATAGATCAAATTCTTCTAGTGGAGCCTTCCGAGGTGGAAGAAGGGGAGACGTAGGACATTGAGGTCCGAACTTCCAGAAACAAATCAGCTGGTCCATTTCTTTATAGCTTTCAGCACTTGCATATTTATTCTAGCATGGCATAATTCAGCACTTGCATTTACTTCAGCACTTACGTTTACAGTTAGCACACTTGCACAGTAGAACAGATTTATGTACAACATAAATCTGTTTGAGTTGTTTTAAAATATTAGGATTCAGTTCTGGTTTTTTCCGCATGACTTAAAATCATACCAGATCTGTCTCCGGTGCTCTTGTGATTTTAGATGTTCAAGAACAAGAGGTATTGCACCTCTAGTTTTAAGTAGCAGCGCGCAAAATCTTTTAACTCTTGAAAAAGCGCGGCTGCTGATCTTTTTGATCCTATTTTCCGGGACCAACAATTGGTATCAGAGCTGTTTAAGTTGTTTTTTTGGGACCAATAATTGGTATCAGAGCGGGTTGTTCTTGAACGAGCACTAATTTTAAAACTCATGTGCTATGTTTTAAATGTTTTTAACTATTTTTGAGAAGCTTATTTTATGAAGGCCAGATGATCTGTTTTAATATAGAACCGATTTTCTCTTGATGAACTGTCACGGGATGCGCGAGTCCCGTGCAGATGCCAATATTCTATTTTCGTTGTGCTGTAAGATCACTTGGAGCGAGGCTTGGTGACAAGCACATGGGACGAAATAGGAGATTGAAAATCTGAGCTTTTATCTGTTTACTGGTTCTTCATATATAAGTAAC